>PVIY010016204.1:0-52177 GCA_004026745.1 Myrmecophaga tridactyla | reverse complement strand
GATATGAAATGAATTAAAACTATAGATAGATATGCTTTCATTTAGTCTCACCATATCCCTGTGAAATGGGATGTCCTTAACCTTCTTTCTGATAAATGATCAAAGTTTAGAGAAAGAATGATATAATGATGGTCTCAGAATTTAAAATGTGTATATATATGCCAAAGGTATAAGATAGCTAAAACATCCAATGAAAAACATTTGAAAATCAATGTCATTGGAGTGGAGAATTTAAGATTGAGAGATTTAAAAACAGGAATACATATGTTCAAAATAACCTGGTAGATTTAAAAATATCACAGGCAATATATATATATATATCACAGGCAGGAAGAAATCACTGACATTGAGATAAGAAGTAAAGTCTGTATTTACTGCAGTCATGCCAGGCCAGCCATTTATACATTCCTCAGTGGTGGTATTAGGCCGAGAGTTCAGGACTTGAAGTCAGAAGATAGTTCTAAGCTTATGTATTGCCAAAAGTACAGACTTGATTAACTCAATTAACTCATCTGAGTTTGTTTTCTCACCAAACATTTACTGAACAACTGTAATGTCAGTTACTCTGCTAAACCTTGGAGTTGAGACAGGTACAGGAGAAGAAGGGAATTAAAAATATAAAGGAAACTAATCTAACAATGAATTAAAAGATAGAAATGTAGGCGGGTCATGGTGGCTCAGCAGGCAGATTTCTTGCCTGCCATGCCAGAGACCTGGGTTTGATTCCCGGTGCCTGCCCGTGCAAAAAAAAAAGAGAGGAATTAGAACATCAGGGAAGAAATTGCAAAAGGAATCAAATGGAAAAAATGTAATACCGAAATAAATATGTATAACCAAGAGGTTAGATTATCTCACATCTTTTGCATAGATATTATCTGTGTACTCTATGTGTAATCTGTGCTTTTCTGTTACATGGAATTTAGCAAGTTTCCAAGTTTTCCTAAAGACTTTTTACTTACAGGGAACATTATGGGCAACATGGCTTTTGAAAATATTTGATAGCAGAGATAAAAGAAGGGGATTACATCACACCTCCCCCAGCAGTAAAAAAAAATTATTTCTCATATCAATTTGATGATATAGTACATTTCTTTAGCATATTTTACTGAAATGCAAAAATTGGTTTGGTTGAATACTCCAAATTGTGTTCACCCTTTCTTTGTCTTCAAGTACTTCTTGCAAACTACCTTGCCCTCGAGGATAAATTATACATCATTGATTAATCTTAATTCCAGATTGCTTGTAATCTAAAATTACTTTAGTGATTACTAGTACTCCAGTAAAAGTAAAATTTTATAAAAATAGTAATTTAGTAAAATTACTTTGTTTTACTGAAATAGATTTTTTCTTCTCATTCAAATTATACAATTGTGTACAGGAATTTGTGGTTAAAATGCTTTGTGTGTGTCTTTATTAGCTTGCAATTTCAAGAGTTTTAGTTTAACTTTTAATTTAACTTAAACATTATAGATTTAATACAGTCATACCTTGGACATTTTGAGTGCTCAGTTCCAGACTTCCACAATAAAGCGAATATCACAATAGAGCAAGTCACATGAATTTTTTTGGTTTCCCAGTGCATGTAAAAGTTAAGTTTATACTCTACTATAGTCTGCTAAGTGTGAAATAGCATTATATATATTTTAAATTTATATATTTTAATCAGAATACTTTATCACTAAAAAAAACAAACCATCATCTGAACCTTCAACAAGTTGTAATCTTTTTGCTGTGAAAGTTCTTGCCTCTTGAAGTTTGCTGCATCAAATGATTCTTCCTTTCACAAAAGATTGCTCTGTAGCATGTGATGCTGTTTTATAGCATTTTACCCACAGTAGGACTTCTTCCAAATTTGGAGTTGATCCTTTCAAACTCTTATCTTGTTTTGTCAACTAACAATATAATATTCTCAATCCTTTGCTGTTATTTCAACAATGATCACAACATCTTCACTGGGAGTAGATTCCATCTCAAGAAACCACTTTCTTTGCTCACTCATAAGACGCAACTCCTCATCCATTAAGTTTTATAATGAGATTGCAGCAATTCAGTCACCAGTTTAGGCTCCACTTCTAGTTCCCTTGCTGATTCCGCCACATTTGCAGTAACTTCCTCCATTGAAGTCTTAAACTCCTTAAAGTCATCCAAGAGTGTTGGAATCAACTTCTTCCTAATTCCTGTTATTGTTGATATTTTAATCTCCTGCCATGACTCATCAATATTACTAATCAGATCTAGAATTGTGAAAGCTTTCCAGGAGGTTTTCAACTGACTTTGCTTAGATCCGTCAGAGGAATCACTTTCTATGGCACCTATAGCCTTATGAAATGTATTTCTTAAATAAGACTTAAAAGTCAAAATGACTATTTGCAGAAGGTATGACAGTGGCTCAGTGGCAGAATTCTTGCCTGCCATGGCAGAGACCTGGTTTCAATTCCCGGTGCCTGCCCACATTAAAAAAAAAAGTGACTATTTGCTCCACAGGCTGCAGAATGGATGTTGTTTTAGGAGGCATGAAAACAACATTAATCTCCTTGTACATCTCCACCAGAGTTCTTGGGTGACCAGGCACATTGACAATGAGCAGTCATATTTTGAAAGGAATCTTTTTCTGATTAATTATTCTCAACAGTGGGCTTTAAATATTCAGTAAACCTTGTTATGAATAGATGTGCTGTCATCCAAACTTTGTGGTTCCATTTTTAATCTCAGGCAGAGTAGATTTGGCATAACTTTTAAGGGCTCAAGAATTTTCAAAATGGTGAAGGAACATTGGCTTCAACTTAAAGCCACCAACTGCATTAGACCCTCACAAGAGTGTCAGCCTGCCCTTTTTATGCTTTGAAGCTGGGCATTGACTTTTCCTCTCTCATTATGAAAGTCCTAGATGCCATCTTTCTCTGATAGAAGGCTGTTTCATCAACATCAAAAATCTGTTGTTTAGTGTAGCCATCTTCATCAATTATCTTAGCTAGATCTTCTGGAAAGCTTTGCTGCAACTTCTTCATCAGCTCTTACTGTCTCATCCTTTGCATTTTTATGTTATAGAGACAGCTTCTTTCTTTAGACCTCATGAACCAACCTCTGCCAGCTTCAGACTTTTTTTCTTCAGCTTGCTCACCTCTCTCAACCTTCATAGAATTGAAGAGAGTTAGGGTCTTGCTCTGGATTCAGCTTTGGCTTAAGGAAATATGGCTTTCTCTATATCAGTAATGAAGCTGTTTCACTTTCTTATCATTTGCATGTTCACTGGAGTAGCACTTTCCATTTCCTTCAAGAACTTTTCCTTTGCATTCACAACTTGACTAACTGTTTGGTGCAAGAGACCTAGCTTCTGGCCTATCTCAGCTTCAACATGTCTTCCTCACTAAAGTTCATCATTTCTAGCTTTTAATTTAAAGTGAGAGAGGTGGGATTCTTCCTTTTACTTGAACACTCAGAGGTCATTATAAGGTTATTAATTAGCTTAGTTTCAATATAGGGAAGCCTGAGGAGAGGGAGAGACATAGGGAAACAGCAGGCAGTGGAGCAGTCAGAACACATATCAAGTTTGCCATCTTACATGGGTGTGGTTAGTGGTGCCCCTAAACTATTACATCAGAGATCACAGACCACCATAACAAAGTCTGAAATATTGGAAAAATTTCCAAAATGTGACACAGAGATACACAACCAGCACATGCTGTTGGAAAAATGGCACCAACAGACTTGCTTAACACAGAGTTGCCCCAAACTTTCAATTTGTAAGAAATTGCTATATCTGCAAAGCACAGTAAAGCAAATTATGCCTGTACACTATTTCCAAACAGATTGGAATATACTTTACTGGTGTGCTTTATGTTCTGGATGCATTGTTTCTCTTTTTACGTGGTTTTATTTCATATCTGGGTTCAGTATCTCATATTTTCCCCTTAATCCTCTTCCTCTCCTTACTCCCCCACCCAAGTACCCCCTGTACTGTTTTCTTCTCAGAAAAAGCAGTAAACATCCACAGACTTAGTGCCTATGTATTGCAAGGAAAACAATGTATTTTGAAATCATGAGATCTGGATTGATTTCTGCCTTTTTTTTTTTACTTAATCACCTAACAACAAAGAAAAAATTGTATAATTCATTGAACTTCAGTTTCCACATCCATAAGAGGTTAATATCCAATATCCAACTTACTTATTATTTCATAGGGCTACCATAAGGTTAAAAAAAACTATGTTCTTGAATGTTTGTGAACGCATCAAACATATATGGCGTTTGGAAGACCGCTATTGACTCATCTTTTTTATTCCCTTTTCACTAATGTAAAACTTTGCTTTATTCACACTACTCTTTTACACCAATTGTTTTCGGTTCTAAGAGAAGAACAGGAAAAGTACTTGGTACCGTGGCCCTCCCTACCACCTCCGTAAGATATGTTACAGCTGAGTTAGAAGCGTGTATATTATAGAATGAAAAATTTGTAAAGCACTTCTCTGATGCATAAATAGGGTGATGTATCCCAATCCAAAGATTTTATATGTATTTAATATCAACTTAATGCTTTTCCAAAAAAATATTTCCTTGTCTTTATAAATCTATACATCTTTTATTTAATTTTGCTTTATATCAGGATTGAAAAAACCACACTTTTTCTTTTGATGTTCTTACTCCTTTTTTTCTGTTCCTAGCTAATTATGAACAATTTTATCTCTATCAACAGTCACTTTGAACAAATGAACTGCTTATGGTTAATTCCTTTTGTATTTCTTATAGACTTTGTCATTTTTAATTTCTGGGTGTGTCTGTGCTTTCTTATTTGATGATGTCAGCCAAATACCAAATTATGGTATTCACTGTCATACTCTCTAGCTTTTTGTGGTATCTTGGCAGTTGCCTATGTGATTAGCTTTAATTGCTAAACTTTTTTTAAGTGCTTTACTTAAAAGAAGATATTCTGTTATAAATTGTTTGCTTAATATAATGACTTTAATTAAATGTTTAAAAATGTACTAGAGTTTCAAAATGGCAAATTTTGATCTAATTTTTTAATCACTCACCAGATACTGCTCATTAAGGAGTGGTGGTGAGGGGGTGCTCTTAGCACTTAAGGGCCTCTCTTAAAATCATCATGAGCCTGTCTTTAGCCTGACTTTTGTCCCTTGGACTCAATACCTTCAGTAATGATCTTTGCTTCCCTCTTCAGCTGTTATGTTACTCTTCCTGTTTGGTTGCCTTCCATACAGCTTCATGTCCAGGTTGTTGTTTCCCTCGTATGACAGGATTTATCTTGCACGAAGTTCTTGTTATTTTGGCCGAGGGTTCATATTTGCTGGGTTGTAATGGCTACTCTGGGTAAGGAAAACAGGGGAAAGGCTAAAGAATAGAGTCTTCTGAGTTTGCGTCCAAGAGTGCTGGAAGAGAGGTGGTGAATGAGCTTTAAAGTGAAGAGCACCCATCACCAGAAAACCACATGCCACTCTATACTCAACAACTCCTCAAGCCAGGGCTTGAGATTATGACAGTGAATACCATAATTTGGTATTTGGCTGACATCATCAAATAAGAAAGCACAGACATACAGAGGGTCTTCCATCTCAGTGCGGAGATTGGCAATGACTGCCCAGACTCAGTACAAGCATCCCCAGGAATAAAATCAGAATAGCTCAGAAGCCCTGCCTGGCAGAGTAGCTGAGGAAAGCAGGTTGAGGTTGACAAGTCTTGGGCATTCTCTTCCACAGGTATTCTCCTCAGTTTCCTTTTACAGTCTCCTCTTATATACGTTGATGGGACTGAGAGGGCCCTGGCTTGAGGAGTTGTTGAGTATAGAGTGGCATGTGGTTTTCTGGTGATGGGTGCTCTTCACTTTAAAGCTCATTCACCACCTCTCTTCCAGCACTCTTGGACGCAAACCGAGAAGGGTCTATTCTTTAGCCTTTACCCCGTTTTTCTTACCCAGAGTAGCCATTACAACCCGGCAAATATGAACCCTCGGCCAAAATAACAAGAGCTTTGTGGAAGGTAAATCATGTCATATGAGGGAAAAAAAGCTGGGATATAGACACCATAAAAACTGTATATTTTACATACATTTCACCAAGAGTTAAAATAAGTATCACAAATACACAAAAGAGATAAGGAAAATATTAGTAAAGTAAATAATGACAAAGTAAAACAACAAAAAAGAATAAGCAAAAATACACAAAATACATTTTAAAAATAACATGATATATGAAATAGAAAGTAGAAAGTATCAGTTTGAAAATCAAATACAGTACCTCACCCAGAATGAAAAGTTAAGGTATTCAAAGATTTGAATTAAATTGCCAATATCTGGATAATGCCTTAAAAGGAGAAAAAATTAAATAGGAGAGGAGAAATATATTAAAGAAATAACAAATATAAACATCCCAACACTAAACAAAGGTGAAAAGCCTCAGTTTGAATGTTCCCAGAGGAAAGGAAGAACCCACAGGAAAAACTAGATAAAGTATAGTAAGATATAAGAATATGAAAGACCAAAACAAGCCTAAAGTTTCCCAGGAGAAGAGCAGATACCTTTTCAACAGCAAGCATGAATGCAAAACGGACACACACGCACACACGCATACATATAAAAATATAAAATATATATATATATATATATATATATATATATATATATATATATTTTATATATTTTTTCTTTCTTCTCATGGGCAGGCACCAGGAAGCGAACCTGGGTCTCTGGCATGGCAGGTGAGAACTCTGCCACTGCGCCACCATTGCCTGCTCTCTATATTTTTAAGTATTGAAGTAAAAAAAAAAAAAACAGTTTTATTTTTAGCTAATTTATATACTTAAGGATATAAGTTCACTCCCAATTTGGTACATAAATATTCCCATTGAAAAAAGTTTTGGAGAAATTACTTAAATAAGAGTAAATCTAGCTATTCTGTGAGATTTAAAAAATAAGGTGGATGATGATATACCTTGTTAAATGCTGTTATCATCTTTAAAAACATCTTAAAAAGAAGAGAGGAGAGAGAATAGACATAATCTCTAAAACAGCACAAATCTAAAGTCCAGGTAGCATCTGTATGATAGCAGGTGAAGAGGCATATTAAAGTATATGAGAACATGCTGGACTGTTTGCCTTGAAAGATATCAATTCAAAATGTATAAGAAAGCATTAAAAAGTAACACAGAAAGTAACTAAGAGTTAAGATGGCAGAAACAAGTCCAAATATAGTAATGCATAAAGTAAATGTAAATGGACAAATTCACTAGTTTAGACAGATTGTTAGTTTAAAATTTTTTTAAAAAATCCATTAAATGCTGTTGATAAGAAACATACATAAAGTATGAGGAAATGTTACTTTTTATAGTAAAAGAATAAGAAAATACAACCGCTAAAAGAAAGTTCCTAGAACTGTATTAATATCAAGCAAAATGAACTTTGAGAAAGAGAAGGTCTCTATATATTTATGTAAGTGTATATCCATCTACCATATAAAATAATGCACCTAAAAGCTGCAAAATAAATAAGCAAAAATTAGTAGACTACAGTAGAAAATTTCAACACAATGCTTGTATGCATGCTCTCTCTTTCTCTCTCTAGATTATAACAGGTTAAGTATTTAAAATATTAGCAAGGATAGAGAAGATAAGAATATCAACATCACTAACAACAAGATTTTTCTCTTGGACATACAGAATCGAGCGTCTGTCAACTCAAAGAACGTGCATTTTTTCTCAAGTATATATGAAACATTTACAAAAATTCACAACAAATTTCAAAAAGTAGTAGGTTACACAGACAATATCTCACCACGATGAAATTATGGTAGACATTAAATAGTGAAAAACTGTGAAGAAGTATCCCTCTTTGTTTGGAAAATGTAAATACATTTCTAAATAAGTTGTGTATTAATGAAGAAATCATAATGAAAATTTAAATTAAAACCTAGAATTGATAAAGATAAGTGAGTACCATCAAAAACCATTTGCCAACAAAACAGTAAGGTAAACATAATGAAAAAATGCCTAGAAAAAATAAGTTTGTAAAACTGAATCAAAAAGAAAAATCTTGGATTTAGTATACTCCTGAAGATATTGAAGTGGTAATTGATTTTTTTCTATTAAAAGGAACAACAAAAAGCAAACTAGTATCAGGCCAGTTCTTCAAAATTTTCAAGGAAAAGATCATCCATATGTATATAAACTCTTCCAGAGACTAGAAACATGAGTACTCTTCCAGCTCATTCTACAAAGCCAGATGATACCAAAATCATGCAAACACGCCATGAGTAAGGAAAATAATAGATCCATTTCACTCATGAATATGAATGTAAAAATTCTAATTGGGATATTCACAGACCCAATTCAACAAGGTATAAAAAAAGAGATAATCTATAAACAGGCAATGTGGTTATGCTAGGCACCTTCAAATGAAATCACTATAACACTCAATGTTTAAAAGCAGAAATATTCCAGCACACAGTATTACCCCTGAAAACAGTAATATAATTGCCTTAACCAATAATGCCATTCTGCTTAATTATTATTCAAACATTTCATCAGAACTGGCTTTCTTAGTAATCTCTGAAAACAAACAGACTTTGTGTCCTTTGGAAAAAGTTAAAAAGGCCTTATATAACATTATTGCAATTGCTTCTGACCCCTGTGATCTTTATTGAGCTGGTTAAGACTACAAATTCAACTGAGTTTAAAACGTAAAATATTGGTACAGGGTCACCGAGATTCATTTTTTGTCCTCCCTATAGTGGGTTAAGGCCTGTGACTTGGATTCTAGGGTCTTCAATATTCAAGCTAGGTGACTCTAGGAAAACTTCTCAACTTCCCTGAGTCTTGGTTTCTTTATGTAACATGGTGTTTAAGGGGTCCTTTTTTCCTGTCTATGAAAATTTCAAGCCAGTTTATATTATTTAAAACCCCAGTTTTGGGACAAGAGTAAGAGAGGCAGGGTTATTACTTTTATCAGCTTGCATATGGAAGAATTAAATGGCTTCCCTAAACTATCAACATGGTCTTTGGGCCAGGTCTTTTCATAATTATTGCAGATCTGTTTTCCATCAGGCTACTGTGTATTATTTAAGTTATCAGAATAGAATATGCTGTATTTTGTGTCAAGACCACAAAGTGATCTACAAAACCAATTAATCTTCCAAGTTTATAGGCCAATCCTAAGAATATATTTTTACATATTATCCATTATGTAACTTTTTTCATTTTAATCACATTTATAAATGTCTTTCAGTCCATCAAGAACCAAAGAGAAGATATCAAAGTATTTCTAAATTTTCATCATCATTGAATTCTTAAATATCTGAAATATCACCAAAGAAATAACTTAATAAGATTTAAAGATTGATTCAAATCAAGATATGGATGATATTTTAAAGTTATAATATATACTTCGATTGAGATTCTAATTTGAAATTTAATATTCTTTTTTTTTTTTTTTTACCAACTGGTTGCTTTTTCTTTAAATAAAATTCCAGATTCATTTATTTTAATTTGGAAACATGAAACTCATTCCACCTTGAATCCATCACAGCATCTAGTTTTCCTTTTGCCTGATGGCTGTTCCTCTTCTGTCTTATTCGTATGATGATTTTGGTCCATCATGGAATCACAGATATCACGTAAAGGTTTTTCAATTGTTATCAATGCTTGATTTGAAACGATCACCTATCCAAGGAGAAAAAGTATTATTTATTTCACTTGAACAGAATAATTAAGAAAAGAGAAAAGCTGCAAGATCAAAACCAACCAACCAGCCTATCAATCAATCCACTGATATTCATTCAGGTCCTACTGTGAGTTGAGCACTGGGCTGGGTGAGCATTGGGCTGGATACAAAAGGAGACCGACCACCCTCCCCAACACACACACACACAGAATCCTAGCCTGAAGAAGATGATAATTTAATTGGAGATTTGAATTCATGGAGGAAAACTTTAAATAACAAATAAAATAATGTAGAATCATAATTGAACAAAGTTTATGAATAAAATTTAAAATTACAGAAACAAGAAAAATATTTTTCTACATATCAAGACAATAAGATTTAAGAAGAAAAATTTCTTTAATATATCTTTATAATTTTACCAAGTATCAAGGATTGCCTTGTACACAGTAGATACTCCAATAAAATGGGTACAGAATTAATGTCATGAATTGTAATTGGAGTGATCCAAGAAGTTTTCATAAGAGAGACACCAGGTCCAAGATGCAGGTAGAATTTGGATTTTTTAAAAAGAGCTAAATGTATTCCAAGTATCTCTCCAAAGGATGCTGGCCATCCCTGACCTTACTACTATAATAAGCTTACTGTGTTTTAATTTTGTTTATTTTTGAAGAGAAAAATACATGCATACAGTTGAAAATGCAAATGATCAAAAAGACCTATAGTTAAGAATTTCCCTTTAACCCTTGTCTTCCACATATCTAAATTCTCTTTCAGAAGACCAATATCATCAGCTTTTAATTAATTTTCTCCACAGATATGATATGAATTTTTAATAAAATACAAAATATTTTATTTTTCCTAAGGTACAAATGACATGGTTCTCTAATTTTCCACCCAGCTATATATACTTAACTATCTATTAATATACTTAACTATCTATTAATAACCAGCTATATATACTTAACTCCTCATTTTTCTTATGGTTGCAGGATAATCCACTCTTGATAATATATTCAGTAAGTACTATGTAGATAAACTATTCAGTTTCTCTCTAATTAATTAATATGAGAAAAATTCTTACTATGTGGTTTATCATTTTATTCACATGTGAGTGTAGTTGTAGGATGCATTTCTGCAAAGGCAGTTTGGACATCAAAATGTAAGAGGAATTATAATTTGGAGAGTTGTTAAGCTCCTACTGTAAAGACTAGTAAAGTAATCCATCTTGTTCATTAGATTCAGGCTTTTAAATAGAATAGCGGGTTCTTCACTGAGGTTAAAAATATTCTTCTCTGTACATGTGTATATAATACGCATTTATATATCTAAAATATTTGTTTATATATATATGTAAGCATAATAGATGATGACTAGTCCACTATTATATAATATGTTTAATATGTTAATATTCACTAATTTATGTAATGAGTTTATTCATTGACTATATTAGTAAATATATAATGATAATGAATATGTTGAATGTTTAATGGATGATGTTTAAAGGTAGAAATAATAAATATCAGCATATTTTCACTTACGTATATGTGAGTATATATCAAGACATGGATGAATGCAGGAATTCACACCTATGTATATCTAAGAAAACCCCAGTCATTTCCCTTGCAACATATGCTCCCAACATAACTGTCCTTCTGGGTATTTCAGTTCCTGGGTACAATGGGGTAAGGAGGAGATTAGTAGTTTAGTAGTCCCCACATCCCAAGCAGCCCCTTGACAAATTTTGTATGACTGTTTCCATGAACACCCGTTTCTATATTGCCTGCTGAACAGATATTCTTGAAGGCTGGTATCTCACCACTCCTATCCTCGTTTAATGTAATTGACTCACTTCTGGCTGTCCTGTCTCCCAGCCTTCTCCCTATCGTATGCATATCACATCCATCCTCAGCATCTCTCAAAGATCCCTTATACCATACAAAAAGAAATTCACACTTCCTATTGGAGGAACTTCAAAAACTAAACCCAGCTCATGTTTTAGTCTCATTTCTAATACATTCATAAGCACTTCCAGCCATATGGAACCACTGTCCTCACTAGAAAACTCTTTTCTTTCCCCATATGTTTCTTCTCAACCTGTAGTGTTCTTCCTAATCTCTTGGTTGTAATTAGGCCCAAAATTTTACCTTTTAAATATTTTCCTAGTTACTCCTGTGTTCGGGACTGAATCCCGAACACCACCCCCCCACTCACAAAAGGCACATTCAGGTCCCAGCCCCTAGTCCTGTGGGTGTGAACTCCTTTGTAAATAGGACCTTTGAAGATGTTATTAGTTAAGCTGTGCCCAAATGGAAAGAGGTGGCCTTAATTCAATAGGGCTGACGTCCTTATATGCAAAGGAAATTGGACACGGAAGAAGGAGCCGTGAGGAGCAGACAGAAACTGGAAATCAGTGGAACCCAGAAGAGAAAGAAGATGCTGCCATGTGATGGGAAAGCCAAGGAACCCCAAAGATTCCAAGCAACCAAAAGATACCAATCCTGGGAAGAATTGAGCCTTCTAGCCTCTGAAACTGTGAGCCAAAACATTCCCATGGTTAAGCCAACACTGTATAGGTATTTAGCAGCTGGGAAATGATAATATCCCAGTTGAAATAACATTTCCCACACTGCTGCTCCATTGTAAAATATAGCTCAAATGGCCATTAAGCTTCCCTGTATAGGCTGAGAGGTCCTGTATTGGCTGTGGGAGAAGGACTACATTTTAATAGTCTTTGAGCCTGAACAAATCTGCTACCATACTTAGGGCAAAAGATTCCACTAATTTAATTACTATAGCAGCTAAGAAAGAACAGCTACCTAATTTCTAGGGGCCAAAGAAATTCTTCTTTCCTTCCACAGACCCAGATAGAGTTTTTCTTTTTTTTCCCTTCTTCCAAACCACTATGATAGTATTTTCCCTGTCTCCCTGGATAGACTACTATTTCATACCTGTCCTCCAGATCTTGGGCTGAAATACCCAGAAAAAAACAATGGAAATGTATGCACTTTGTTCCTCATTTTTTGGAAAGGTTAAATAGTAACGAGTAATTACAAAGTTGGTATATGAATTTAGTTTTGCCTCTAAACACTACACTTTACATTCCACTGTAGCATTTTAAACTTAATGTGAAGACATTTAACACACTTTTCTCTTAACATATTTTTTCAGGGTTATATACAACTAGCAAGCAAATTACTTTGGGAGATGCCATATGCTTATATGATAGTACAACATACACACTCAGATTAAGCATCTCAACTCTTCCCTGGACAGAATAGCCCAGCTTTGATCAGGTTGATAGGGGTGAGGTGGGGGTGGGAGATTCTTACCTGCCTTCACTCTTCTGCACCTCCAGATTCTAAGACACAAAGAGGCTGCATCAAACTTCTACTATCTCAGGAGTGTTGGTCAAGTGGCCCTGTTTCTAGAATGAAACTACGGAACTGGGGAGGGAAAATAAACAGCCATTACTAACTTATTAGATCTGGCTTATGGGACTCCCCCACCTCCTGCCTTGCTTTGACCATATCAACAATTGCTTCATAAGGGCAGCCACCATCCCAAATTGCAGAAGGGAACCAACCAGAAAACCTCTTTCTTCTAGCCCACCTTGAGTCGAGCTTGAGTTGAAAAGGAAAGAGATTAAGTGATTTGGAGACACATTCTATTTCTTTATGTTTGTCAACTAATTACTGCTCCCTCCCATCATTCCGTTCTGATAGAAAAAAAATAGGGAGCCTAGGCTAAGAATTCCACGCCTTGAGTGACAATAAATGCCTTGTAGCATATTTTGGAATGGTAACGAGAGGTTTATTTTTTTCAGATAGTTGAAGTTCAGTTTGTCTAGAAAGTAATAAGACCAGGATTTCAGACTTTACTTTTAAATGATAAATGTGTGCATTTCTACAACTTACTTTAAAGAGTACATGAATCAGGAGATCATCTGTCTCCAGAAAGGATACTTAATACATTTTAAGGGCCTAACGTATGGGTGTGTAGAAGACTCAAAGAATAACGTTTGTAATATTTAATCATGACTATTAAAATATACTTCTTGAAATTTATGGAAATTTCTTACGTAGAAGAAACGTTGAAATTAGAGAATCTCAAAAATCCTTACCTGGACTTGGAATCCTGCAGCGACAGCGGCAGGGCCATCCCTTTATCTGTTGTTAAGGTTCTTCTTTAAATAGTCAGATGGCTTTTTTTTTTATCAGTCCAATGATGATTAACCATCTTATTGGGTCATTGTCCTAGGCAAACAGAAGAAAATTACTAGCTAATTCTAGGGGTCTGGAATATTTTAAAGGTTATATTAATAATTTCTTAGAATTTATAAATTATTTTTATATTAAAGTTAAAAAAAAGCTTTATTTCTGGGGTAATTTGTTTACTCGTTAAGCTGGTGGTGTAGGATTCCTTCTTTAGAAATACAATACAACAGATTATCCCAGGTATTTAAAACTCTTCCAAATAGAAAAGAAATCAAGGCAATTTGAAAAATGTAACTACAGCTTATCCTAACATGCAAACACTAAATTGTACTCCCTTTGCTTGGTACTTGGGAACAATTCTAATACAATGTGGATGATGTAGAATTCATTCTACAGAAAATAGGAAAGTGCCAGTAAATTACAAGACGGATGTTCTAAATGGCAAAATAAAAAAAAATTGATGTAAGTCAAGACCACCTTACGTGATAAATTGCTTATATCCACTTATGAGAAAAAAAAAACAGGGTCCCATAGTTTTATCAACTTGGTCATTACAGAAGGAGAAAGCTTGATCCAATTGAAAGTTTTCTTGAGTGGGAATAAAGTTTGATTAGTTCCACTTGTCCATTTGCTGATCCAAATAATTTTGACAGCCTTCTAGACCCCAAGTACTGGGCTCTGTTCTGGAGGAACTAATGTCAATGTGAAACAGACCCACTCTCTCACCTGAACAAATATCTGTAGTAATATGACGGCACATTGATGAAAATGTTGTTGCTCAAACGCGGTCGCTTCAGGTTAAGTGCTGCTACATTTGCAGCCATGTGTACTTAACTTCTGTATCTCGGTTATTTGTTAGATGAGCTCTATTCCTGGTTAATTCTTGAAACTGTTGGAATCATGAGAAGAACCAAAGACTGTGGAGGGGGTTAAGGATTATGAGATGGGAGGAACTAAAAGCTGTTGACCTGGGGCTAGGAAATTAGGGCATGGTTCCCAAATACCTCTCTCCCGTATTTCAGAGCATTTCCAATAGTTTTGTGGACTTTTCTTTAATTCAGAGGGGGATTACCGTTTCGGTGTTCTCATGCTAAAATTCTTTGCCTCCAACATCCGTTCTGCCCATGGCATGTCTGCTAGTTTTGAAACAAATTCATGGATAGCACAAAAGTAACACAGTACGGGTATATTGAGAACGTTCGTAATCCCTGAACTAAAGCTGTCAGTGGTGACATTCTGGCATGTTTCCAGAGGCCAAAGGGCATTTTTTTATGTGCCCTTTTTCCTGTGTTTAAATAATTAGACCACTTTCCTTGCACATGGGGTAAAAGAGGATGGTCAGAGGACAAGCCTGTTGAAACAGTGCTTTCAAGGTCAGTATTAGGCTAGCAGCCATGATCGATAGAATTGCATATATTTGCTAATAATAAACTACTGATATTCATTTCAGAGAATATTATGGTTTTAATGACATGTCTAGGTCTTCGGACTCTGATAAAATCCGCTACCAACTTATCTCTGCTACTTGCTGGCAGCATGACCTTAAATAGGTCCCTTAACCCTTCTAAGGTTTAATCTACTCATTTGCAGCAGGGGAGTATATTGAATAGCACTCGGGATAAGGGTTTGGATGATGTATATAAAGTGCTTTACACAGTGCCCGGCACATGAGCGACTTAATACAAGATAAGGTTCATTGACTGTCATTTATATGCTATAGGTATTTCGAGCAGTTAATTTATATCAAATGAGTAAACGTAAAATCTCTTAAGACGTGTGCCTGCCAGTTTGTTCTCCAACAGTTTTCACTCCCTACAGTTCTCAGGTGGATGCCACAGGGATGGTTCAGAGAGGAACCTTCTACCTCGGAGCAAACCTGCCATTGCCCTGCCTGCCACACTTCCACTGCAGTGGGCAGGAGGTTGCTCCAGACAGGTATCTACTCCTGGCAAGGGCCCCCACCCCCTCTACCCACCAACGCTCAAAGCACTGGCATTATCAAGACTGATACCATAACGGCATTTATCTCTCTTTCGTTAGTCACCACAATAAGGAGCTTGGGGCTCCCTGATAACTCTCATCCCTCCTCTCTAATCCCAGTACAACCTGCACACCCCTGTTTCTGACCCCCCATCACCCACCCCCAATCCTGAACCGAACCCCTTCTCTTGAGCTTTCTGGAATTCATGACCTATCCTAAGTAAAACCCCATTTGCCTTCAGCCTCTTCCCTGCCTTTTTGTGCTTCAGCTCTTGCTCTAACTGAAACCTGACCCTTCCCTGAGGACACTGCCTCTCCGGCTGCCGTGACATGTGGCGGCTGCTTTATCATCTGTACCACATGTATAACTAGGCCTGGGCATGGACTGGTTTTCAGTTTTGCTTCACCTTGATACTTCCTTTCCATTTCCCTCCCTCCTTCTTCAAAATCTAGAGTTTTGAATCTTGTATCAAAAGAGTCTACTACTGATCCCTCCTCTTGTTCATTTTGTCATAGTTGTAGCTCTTGGTTCAAAGCCAATCTTTCAAATACTACTGCTGTCCTAATCTATTCTAATTATTAGTGGCTTTAATGACCATAAAGGGAATTCTTCTAGTTCTCTGCCTTCTTGTTATTTTTTTACTTTCTGTCCTCCAGTGATCCTGGCTTCCACCTGCTCCTGTGTACATATCTTTGACCTTTTCACCCCAACAAAGGTTCTGATCACCACTCTATTCCTTTCTAGCTCACACACTATAATGATTTCACTACCACGATTTGTAATGCATTGACAGAGTCTATCAAAGATTTCGCTGTTCTTATCCCCCACATGTCCTTATATCTCTCCATATTTAGGTTAAATATCATGGCCATTTTAGTCACCCTTTTCCATATGTCTTCACAAAATTTCTGACTCTCGTATCATCTTACTCATTTGGCAAAACAACAACCTTGATTAAATCTAATCCTCAGCCTGTTTGCCCTTTACACCCATGGAGCTGAAAGTGGCTGGAGGAAAACCCTCTACCATGTTGACTTTAAATTCATGGCCTTTCTTTTTGTCTAGGAATCATACTGCATTTTCCTAGTCCTTGCCTTCTTGCTTTCTTAGTAACTATTTACTCCCTCTTCTCTCTCTTCAAAACTCTGTTCTCACCTTCAACTGATGACCAGTTACAGTAATGAAATCTTATGTTTTTAATGCTCTAGCCCGATGGTTTCCATTGTGCAATATGTATTCACTTTGAGAAGTGAGAAGGCTCTCCAAACAATACGTGTTGGCTAACCTGCTGAAAGCAGATACCATGAAATGGGTTGGCTTAACAATGGGAATTTATTAGCTTATAGTTCTGAGACTGAGAACAATGTCCAAATCAAGTTACCATCAAGGCAATGCTTTCTTTCTGAAGACTGTCTTCTAGTGATCTTTGACTTTTCTGCCACATGGCAAGGTACATGGAGGCGTGTGCTGGTCTCTAACTTCTCTTCTGGGTTTTGTTGCTTTCAGCTTTTTGCTTCTTTGGCATATGTGCTCTCTCAATCTCTCTGTCTCTATCCCTTCCTTCATTTATAAAGTACTCCAGTAAGAGCATTAAGACCCGTCCTGAATGAGGTGGGTCACAGCTTAATTGAAGTAGCTTCATCAAGATGTCCTACTTTACAATGGGCCCACACCCGCAGGAATGGATCAAATTTAAGAACAAGCCTTTCTGGGGTGCATACAACTTCAAACCGCCACAATGTGCAAGCACAGATAGTTTTAATTTTTTAAACATTTCATTTAAAAAGCGCTACCATGACCACCACTTGTTACCAAAACATTTCCATCATTCCTAATAGGAACACCTACACTTTAAGCCTGAACTCCCCATTTCCTATCCCCACTGATGACCTATATTCTGAATTCTGACTCTGTGAATTTGCTTGTTCTAACTATTTCATATCTGTGAGATCATACAATATTTGTCCTTTTGTGTTTGGCTTATTTCATTCAACAGGATATCTTAAAGGTTGTCATATATATCAGAACTTTGTTCCTTTTAATGGCTGAATAATATTCCACTGTGTGTAAATAACACTTGTTGTTTATCCATTCATCAGCTGAGGGATGCTTGGGTTGCTTCCATTTTTTGGCAATCATGAAACACTTCACAACAAATTACATGTACTTAGTGTAAAATTTGTGAGTCTTGACATATGCATTCATTTATGAGATCAAGATAACGAACATAAGTCATACCCAGAAGTTTCTTCTGCCCCTCTCCCACCCCTACCCCAGGTAGATTACTGTAGATTACTGCCATTGTAGATTACTGTACATTAGTTTACATTTTCTAAAATTTTGTATTTTAGCTTGCCATTGTAGATTACTGTACATTAGTTTACATTTTCTAAAATTTTGTATTAATTTTATCAGAAGTATATATCCTTTGTTGTCTGACTTCTTTCACTCAATATCATTTTGCAATTCAACCATGTTGTGTATATGGGCAATTTGCTTTTTATGCTGAATAGTGTTCAATTATATGAACATACCACAATTTGATTTTTCATCTGGTGGATTTTGGCTGTTTCCAGTTTAGTGCTCTTACAAATAAAAGTATTACTTGTTTATAAATCTGTATAAACATATACTTTCATTTCTCTCATATCTATTAATAGAAGGCCTGGATCACATGGGAGGTATGTGTTTAAGTTTTTAAGAAATTGCCAAACTGGGTTCTAGTGTGGTTGTATCATTTTACATTCCCAGCAGCAGTGAATGAGAGTTTCACTTCCTCCACAAGTTCACCAACATTTAATATGAAGTCTTTTTAATTTTAGACCTTCAAATAGATGTGCAATGGTAGATATCTCATTGTGGTTTTAATTTGCATTTTCCCTAATGACTAGTGATGTCGAACATCTTTTCATGCACTTAATTGTTGTACATATATCTTTTTTTGTGAAATGTTTGCTCAAATATTTTCCCCAGTTTTCAGTGGGGTGCTTGTCTTCTTATCATTGAGTTGCAGGAGTTCTTTACATATCTGAAAACAAATTGTTTGTGGATATATGTTTGCAAGTATTTTTAAGAACAAAAGTTTGAAATTTTGATGAAATGCAATTTATTAATTTGTCTTTTTATAGTTTGTGCTTTTTGTATTCTATGTAAGAAATCTTTGCCAGAGTTAAGACCATTAAATCTGTTTTCACTTTGTTCTTGAGTTCTGTTATGTCAGTACCATACTATCTTGATTTCTGTAGCTTTATAATGTCTTAAAATCAGATTGTGTATCTTATTTATTTAATTTTTTTTAAATGTTATAGCTATTCTAGATCCTTGGCATTTCCATATAAGATTTTTGAATCAGCTTGTTAATTTCTGTGAAAATGCAGCTGGGTTTTTGGTAGAGATTGCATTGAATCTATAGATCAATACTACAGAATTGCTGTTTTGACAATATTAAATTGTCCAATCCATGAACATGTTATGGCTGTCCATTAAGTATTCTTTCATTTTTCCCAGTAAAGTTTTGTAGATTTCAGTGTGCAGGTCTGGCACATCTTTGGTCAACTTTATCTTTAAGCATTTAATTTTATTATGTTATATTATTTTAATTTTAATTTCTGACTATTGATTTTAGAATATTTAGCTTGCATCTTGCAACCTTACTAAACTCACTTGTTAATATTAGTAGATTTAGAAAAATATGTTAGGATTTTCACTGTAGACTAAAAAGTTGTATGGAAACAAAAACAATTATACATCTTCCTTTCCAATCTGAATGCCTTTTTTCCTATGCCTTGTTGCACAGTTTGGGTCTCCATTGTCATCTCTGGACTAAAATATCACAAAATAGAAGTGGTGAGAATAGGCATCCTTGCTTGGTTCCCAATATCAGGAGAAAAAGTAGTTAGTCTTTCTCGACTAAGTATGATAATAGCTGTAGGATTTTTGTAGATGTAGGTTGAAGAAGTTCCCTTCTATTTCTAGTTTTCTGAGAATTTTTCTCATGAATAGATGGCTTAATATGAAAAAAATGAATGTCACTGTAATTTGTTGCAATGGCAGAATGAAGGGAAAAAGATCTTAATCATCTCAATGGAAGTAGAAAAGGCAGTTGATAAAATTTTTCAGCCACTCATGATAAAAACACTTTAAGAACTTCATTAAGGTGATAAAGGAAATCTATCAAAAAAACACTATAAAATCATACTTCATTACATTTTTATTTCATATGAATCTAATAATGGATAGGGAGAAAATGGAGGAGTCAGAAGACTGGATTTTAGAAGGAAGAGTGTACAGAGATATTTAGGGAATGGGATGAAGGAAAAGAGTGAAATATATAAACTTATTACATTGGAGACATCCCAGGTGATAACAAATCAAAGAAAATGGCTATAGGATGGGTGATCAAAGTGGAATGGAGGAATAAATGCTCAACAAGGAATAGAAATTCTACTCAAGGCTGTTCTGAGCCTTCAGCGAATGCTGTCCAATCACAATTTCTGTGATAATGGAAATGCTCTAAAACAACACCGTCCAAGAGAGTAGCAATTAGCTCTTGTGACTACTGAGCACTTCAAATGTGACTAGTGTTACCAAAGAAGTGATTTTTAGTCATGTTTAATTTTTGAAATTTAGATTTAAATAGCCACATGTGACTAGTGTGTTGCCATGTTGGTCTGCATAAGTTTAGGGTGTCACTCTGCATGATGGCTGAGGTAGAGTAGAGGAAAAGTGGTCCTTTCCCAGAGTGTCACAGCATCTCACCTCAATAGCCCCTAAGGCTTTTATCTTTAACTCTTCCCAATGCCTGAAAAACTAAGCTATTATAATATTGGGAAACAGAGGGCCTACAAAATGTTTTCTTACTTTTTTTCTTACATTATCTCTTTCTTTTCTCTTTTCTCTTCATTTCCATAACTCTCAGGATGAAGGTACCAAGCACAGTGTCAGTAACATTATAACTACCCTCTATATGGCAGCTATTATAATAGCCTTTTTAAAGTTACGAACAGTACTATAATGAACATCTTTGTAAATACGTATTTGAGTGTGTCTATGATTATTTCTACACTCTAACAGCTTACAACTAAAATTACTGGTTCAAAGAATGTAAGCTTTTTTTTAAAGCTCACTTTTAAAATTGGTTTTCAGAAAGATTGAGTCAACAGTAGTCCTTCCATAAAGACTGCATCTCTTAATCCATCCCCATATGTCATCTCTTTTTAAAATATTGGACAGTTGGTTGCAAAATGGAATCTCACTATTGTTTAATTTTGCATTTATTTGATTATACACCAAATTCATACTAGTTCCACAGAACTTTTGACAGATCCCTTAATATATTTCTCATGATATAGATAATCCTTCCCTAAACTCTTCATGGTTCTCCTTGGCTCAATCCCAGAATCATACTTTTTCGTATTCAAACGGCAAAAATGTGTGTTATCCAGCATTTTGTTTTTCCCAGTAGAAATCCTAATTAACCTCCAGTTTTCTCATATATTCTCAGTACTACAGAGCCCCAAATATTTTTTCTTTCTGGGAAGTCCTACTTTTCTAGAGAACTTTCAAGTTGTGTTCTCCTACATGGCATAGAAAAGACCAGACCAACCAAAATTGTCTTTGGAGAAGCAGGATTCCTGTCTCGACTACTGCTAAATCAAGTGTCTGCTAAAACTCCAGTTATAGCCATACTTCCTTGGTTCATCTTGCCCACTTTCCACAGGTTTCTCTGAGTGTGTTCTGTGTCCCTGAGTCTCTTCCAGGCTTCAGACATCACCTTCAGGCACCCTGGATGTGTGTAGCTGCTTAACAATTTTCATAATACAATCCACTGGCTAGTCTAATCAGTTACTCAAAGGCTAAGGCTAGAGAGAGCTGGGAGGTTACAGAGTAAAGCAGAAGGCCTGAATGGAAAGGAGCTTGCATTATGCCTATAAATGAAAAACAAAAATCCAAGTAGAAATTACCTGTATAGTACCAATGATTTTGAAATCCTCCAGCCAGTAGGTGGGAGCAGACTCCTGTCTGTAGAGACAGGCTTCACGTTTCTGCGTAGTCATTTAGCATTCTTACAGCAAAGGCGACTTTCATTCTCCAGGAATTAGTTCTTGAGGCAATATTTATGCAGCCACTAATCCCTATTCAGAGGAGATTAGAGGCCTTAACCAAGTTAACCCGTGCCTAGGTATTACAATATTTTTCCAAGCAGTTTCAGGTTAGGTGAAGCAAAAATTCGACCTAAAGAATAAACATCTTCTAAGAAGGATGCGAAACCAATTAATCACATTAAAGAAGTTCCGTGATAAAATAAATTTAGTTCAGGTTGAGAAAGATGGTCCTTTTTTGGCTTAAAGTCAGGGAGACAGAAGTGGTTTAGAAAGGATAAATCCACAAAATGGGATAGTTGTGGAGGACAGTATTTGGGAGGCTTTAAAATGATTTGGTAAGGGGGATGATCTGACCCACATGCTCTATGAGGGTAGGTACGCATCTATGCTGTTTGCTTCAGAGGCTAGCGCAGTAGTGGATACCTATTTAATATTTATTAAATAAAATGGTGAATGATTAAATAGAATTGTGAATGGAATCTGTTCTTAGGATTTGATATCTCATCAAAGACTTTTGAAAAAAGTATGTAATTTATAAAAGAAAGTTGAAGGGCAGGGGAACTGATAGTATGGTAAGCAGAAAGAATTATGGCTCCCAAAAATGTCCATGCCCTAATATCTGGAACCTGTGAATATTACCATATATGGCAAAAGGAACTTTGCAGGTATGATTAAATTAAGGATATGGAGATGGATGGATTATCCTGGATTATTTGGGTAGAACCCAAATGTAATTACAAGTATTCTTATAAGAAGGACACAGAAGGAGATTTGATTAGAGGCAGGGGAGAGGGCAAGGGAATGACAGAAGCAGAGATTGAAATTATGCACTTTGAAGATGGAGAAAGGGGTCCTGAATCCAGGAATCAAGGTAGTCACTGGAAGCTGGAAAAGGCAAGAAAATTCAAGAGCAACAAAAGGGAAAATAAATTGGATTTCATCAAAATGAAGAACTTTCGTGCATCAAAGGACAAAAAAAGTGAAGAGACAACCTACAAAATGGGAGAATATATTTGGAAATCATGTATCTGATGATGGTTTAATAACCAGAATATATTTAAAAACTCCCTTAACTTAACAACAAAAAGCCCAATTAAAAAAATGGGCAGAAGACTTGAATAGACATCAAAGAAAATATTCAAATGGGCAAAAAAAAAAAAAAAGTAAAATCCAATGATGGTAAGAATGTGAAGAAATTGGAACTCTCAGACATTGCTGATGGGAATGCAAAATGGTACAGTTGCCATGGAAAACAGTTTGGCCATTCCTTAAAAAGTTAAATGTAGATTTACCATATGGCCCAGCAATTCCACTTGTATATACACCCCAAAGAACTGAAAGCAGGGACGCAGATAACTACATACCAATGTTCATATTGGCATTATTCATAATATCTGATAGTGAAAACAACCCAAGTGTCCATTGACAGATGAACAGATAAACCAAACGTGGTGTATCATACAATGGAATACTATACAACCATAAAAAGGAATGAACTTCTAATACATGCTATAACATGGATGAATCTTGAAAACATTACACTAAGTGAAATAAACCAGATTAAAAAGGACAAACATTGCACAATTCCTCTTATATGTACTATCTAGAAAAAACAAATAGACAGAGACAGAAAGAATATTAGCAGTTACTAGGACCTGGCAAGAGTGGGAAAAGGGAGTTATTGCTTAAAGGGTAAAGAGTTTCTATTTTGGGTAATGAAAAAAGTTTTAGCAATGGCAGATGGTGATGATAGTACAACATTGTAAAAGTAGTTGATACCACTAATTTGTACATCTAAAAATCATTAGTATGGCAAGTTTTATGTTATACATGTTAGCAGGTAAAAAAGGCAAGGAAATGGATTATACCACCCTTAAAGCCTCCAGAATGAGGACACCTTGACTTTAATCCAGCAAAACTGATACAAAATTGTGACCTCCAGAATTATAAGAGAATACATTTGTTGTTTTAAGCCACCAAGTTTGTTACAGTAGCAATAGGAACCCAATACAGGTGGTAACTACTATCATTTCCCATCATTTCTTTTGCTCCCCTATCCTCCACACTTTTACTTCTTCCAGGAACTATTGATACTGAACAATGAAGGGCCCTTGACTATTGTACATTCAGAGTGTCCTATAGGTAGGGTTTGTGATAAACATTGCTGTACTATATTCAAGATCTAAGGCTTATCAGGTGGGTCCAGACCCCTACACAGCCAGTGAGCTTGCATTTCTACTGTTAATGAGTACTCTAAACTCCTTCCACTTGTTTTACGGTGAATCACTATGACTTCTCTTGGTCTTGGTCTGGTGGCCCTGAGGATGCACCTCACAGGCCTCTAACTCCAAGGATCATGACTGACCCATAGTCTCAGCTGCTGAGCTTGGAAATTCGTATTCTCACATGTGCCAAGGCTATACTTCACTTAGGCTGTTCCCAGCCCATAGCTGAGGGCAGTAGGGGCACTAAGGCAGGCTCTTTCAGGAGAGACACAGGACTCCTCTGATGATTGAGTTTGGCCAGAAGTCTCCCTGACGGCCTTCATGAACCTTCCTTTGACTGCACAGCAGTCTGGGGCTCTTCCATCCAACCTTCCTTCCCTCTCTTGGGGCCAGACTTGCATTGTGGTCTCATAGTTCTTCCAACCTTCTCCAGCTCCTTTCTATTTTCTCTCATAAGCACTTCTCCCAGTAAAATCCTTGCACATGTAATCTTGTCCTGATGTTCCTTCTTGGAGGATTAATACACTTGATATCTTGAACCTATTCCAGTTACTTCTTTTTAATGGTGCTGGAAACCATCCTTGATATCTAGACCTTTGACTATAGTTCCATTCAGCCCAATGTCTTCATTTACTGTCACCTCTAATTCAGATCCTGCTCTGTCTAGCACATGCCTACCTGATAACGATGAGATCCTTTGCCCAACCATGGATGTTTATTTTCTCAGGTGCTGGCTGCCATTCTGATCATCCTTGATTATCTAGGGATGAAGTTGGAAAAATCTCCTTGCATGAAGAGGAAACCAGTGTTGTAGTCCAGAGCATAGACTTTGAGGACAGACTATCTCAGCTACTGCACCTAGGAACGATGAGGCTTGGTCAAGATATTAAAATCATGTCTTCATTTTCTCATCGGCAGATAAAGGGAATATTACTACTTGCCTTATGAGGTAGTTCTAAAGATTATATGATGAAACATATGAAGCATTTAAAACAATGCCAGCAACAGAAGGCCACAAATATAATTGCCTTTACATGAACTGTTCATAGTAGGCAAATTCACAGAGACAGAAAGTAGATTAGTGTGGCCAAAAACCGGGGGGGGGGGGGTGTGGAGAGTGGAGAAAGTGGAGTTACTGCTAATGGGTACAAGGCTTCTTTTGGAGGAGATGAAAATATTCTGAAATTAGATAGTGACGATGTTGCACATACTAAAAATCACCAAATAATACACTTTAACGGGTGAATTTTGTGGAATGTCAATTTTTTTAAGTATACGGCCAAATGAAAATTTTTAATTAGAGAAGTCACAAGTTTACAGAAAAATCACAGAGCAAACACAGTTTCCATACCACCCTCACCCCCATTACCAATGCTTTGTATTAGCCTGGTACCATTGTTGAAGTTGTTGAAAGAATATTATTATAATTGTACTATTAGTTATAGTTCATAGTTTACATCAGAGTTCACTGTGTTCTGCAGCCTTACATTTCTGTTTTTGTTTTTAATTATTCTAGTAACATACAGTATGTAACCTAAAACTTCAGCTTTTAAACACACTGAAATATATATTTTAAAATGCTGGGACATTGTGTTGGCTAATACTTTTAATTGTTATCGTGATGGGGTGTCTGATGTTTTGGATGTTGCATGGAAGTTCTTTGGGTGATGGGATGCCAACACAGCCAGTAAGTTGAGAATGCATAAAAGGACAGCTTTGTTAGATCAAAGGGCCTGGAGGGAGAGAGGGGAGAAACAGGGTGGTGGAGGGGCTCAGGGCTCATCCAACCTAGGCTCCCTCCAGGGTCAGTGGAGGAGGGGATAGAAAGGAAGAAAGTATGGGTCCTGGGCTCTTGCCTTTATTGTGACCCACAGGGAGAAAAGTAGGGCTCTCCTACAATGCTGGGGATTGGCTGCTTTAAACTCTATGGAAGGAAAAGCAGAAGTTCCAAGGGACATTTGGAAAAGCTGAGCACAGCTTTTATCATCCAAGTCATATGGAAATACCTGCCCTGCTAGTAAATTATGTGACACAAAATGGCAGAAGCAAGGGCTATTTGGAGAAAGAGGGTTAGCTCTTGTCATCCAAATGATAGGGAGGTACAGGCCTTGCTAGTTGTGGTTATGCCAAGGTCAGGGCTAACAGGGTGGTTGCTCAAAAGTGGAATGTGTGACTGAGCTGGGCCAGATGACAAGGCACCAAATATAATTTCTTACAGTCCATCCTGTGGTGCCTCCACATCATTTTTTAAGATAGCTACAGCCTGAGTAAAGATATTTAAGGGCATATTTAAGCTACTCTTTATAGTTAGAAGGACCAGCCAAAATCATAATTAAACCAGTCTTATGATTAAATAATTGGAAGGCCTGGTGAAGCCAGTCTCCCCACAAACTAGGGCTTACCCATGAAAAAAGGTCCCAGGTAGGCTTGAAAGTAGTGAAGGTTTTGGAGGAATTAGACATTTTAACAAAAGGATTACATCTTTTGTAAATTGTGTGGGAATTGCGCTGAGTTGTTGATGTACATGCAGCCCATGCTGGTCATAACAAATGCACCTCACCTCCTTAGCCAGCAGATAATCCAATGATAATCTATTGTCAAAGACTGTTTGACCTAGGATGCTATGCCGTTGTTCTTTGAAGCCAAGGGACTGGTGTACCAAGTGTACATTCTGGGCTACAGTGATTGACAACAGTTGTTTGGACTGAGGATATGTTTGTTGTTGTAGGCGTATGGTTACAGTTTTGCAGGCTTTAAGGTACCGTGTGGGCTTACTGGACAGGCAGTTGGCAATCTCTAGGGTACAATTCCAAGTCTAAGTCCCAGGCTGTGAACAAAGTGCTTGTATGTGTTATACTTCAAGTCCTGTGGTGGACTTGACTGGTGGCGGGGGGGGGGAGTCCTTTCTAGCATAAAAGATCAAGGGCTAAGGCCATGTCACCTGGAGTAAGTTCCTCTCCAATAATGAGGTCATGGGCTAGGGTCATGTCACCAGGTGAGATCATCTCCAATGGTGAGGTAGTGATTTCCAGGGCCAATGCTGGGGTAAGTATCCCTCCCAAGTAGCATTCCATAAAGGATGAGGATGTTTGTTATGAGCTTTTAAATACTCTTGGTCAGCTCTAGTCATGTTATTACTATAGGATTCTATAAGGTGGTTGTTGTCACAGAGCTCCATGGCTTTTAAGGGTTCCTCTAGGAAACAGCAAAGACTTTGGCTGCGTGTTCCCACAGGGTTCCCTGCACTTCCCTCTATAGGAAGAATATGTTTTGTCCACACTTATATGCCAATTGGATGTTGATTCTTTGTAGGCCCTCTTTGCAATTTAAGCTCTTTCTTAGAACAGGATGGTCAGCAGGCTGGGGTAGAGGATAATTAGTCATGCAGATTTGATTTACTTATACTAATGAAGTCATTGGTGCTGTATGAGAATCTTATGTAGAGCATGCCCTGGGTCAAGAATCATTTATGCCTTGGTGCCAGTGGACCCATTTGAAATATAGGTTGGATAGCTTTTGGTCCTCAGGCATGCTGGGTGCAGGTGGTTGAGAAGTGGCAGCCAACAAACTCCTCTGTCTTATTCCAGGGTACAATTTTAGAATTTGCCAAGTGTTGTTTGAGCATTCCCGAGCCTGCATGGTTAGGCTTATGGGCCGGTAGGTGAGCCTGTGACCCATACAGCCAGCAAAGTATTAAAACCCAGAATCAGGGTGAGCATGGACACCGCACCAATTCTGTGAAGTTTGGCTTTGAGGGCTGCTAATGGTATCATGACGGCTAGGCTTGGTGTTGTTTTCTTTTGCTGAGAGATTATGTGATGCTTTCTCTCAGGGCTTGCTCTTTGTCACGTTTGCCAGTCCAGGTGTTGTGCCTTCTTTGAGTAATGGGCACTCATAGCCAGGTAAATGAAAGTCATTTTATCATGTGACTGTCATTCACCAGATATAATTTTTCTTCACCTCTAAAAATGACCCAGGCCATTCCACTACTGTTTGGGAGCTATAATCTCTACTTCTTCATGGCTTCAGAAGTGATGCAAAGTGGCCCTATGTGATTAATATGGCAAAGGGAGAAGGGTTTATTCCCACCCTATGGAACATGACTATCTATGGAATACCAGTGTTTGGTTTGGAATACAGGTCACAGTTTTGGTAACTCTTGTGGCCAGTGATTGACCTAGAGACCACCCCTTTTATTGTGCTCACTTCACTAGGGCAGAGGAGCTTCTGAGGCCTGAGGTACGATGGGCCTAGACCACTGGTTGGTAGGGGAAGCTTTGGGGAGGCTGAGCGGGCAATCTCCAAGGGACATACCCTGCTGGGTATGCTGTGTAAGAATGAATTTTAGTTTTTTTGGCAGTGTAACTGAACAATGACACTGGTGTCATGTGTCAAGTGTGCATGGAAATGGGCGAGGCTCCCCAACAAGAGCTTCACCTTTTTATGAGAAAATTATCTTGGTTTTTTTTTTTTTTTGGCCTGACTCCTTTTGCCAAATCCTTGGCCACTGCCTAAAAATCAGTGAAGATTCAGAGATTTGGCAACTGGCAGCTCAGAACATCCCAGAGAGCTAACTAGACTACTTTCAGCTCTGCTTAACTGCGTGGATCCCAAACCCCCATACTGGGTAAGTGGGATGTACGATGTGGTGGACTTCCAGTGAGCTGCACTGTGTTCAAAGATAGTGTCGCCATTGGTGTGGTATGTAGACTCCCTTTCTATATCAGATAGTTGGTCCCAAGGGGCTCTCCACTTGACTAAAGGTGTGTACAATGGGGGCATCATTGCCAGTATTCCAAGATCCCTGGACAAGGGGCTGAGCATGGGAAAGCCACATCCTTCTGTAATATGGGAAGGCCCTGTTTGTCAGGTTTAAATCTCTCCTGTAGGTACCATTTCCATTTCACCTGTGAGACTTCAGTAGCCATACTGAGCTCCTGCTGGGAATTCTCTCTCATCCATGGCTTTATGGGAAGCTGCGTATGCAGGCTGACCAGTTTGGTCCTGTTAGCATCTCAGTTTTTAGAACAGCCTAATAAGCACTCAGGATTTGCCATGCTTAGTTCAAGGACTCCAAGAGGCACATTTGAAGGTAGCCAAGACCTTTAATCTAAAATCCGTTCCCAGCGGGACAAAGGGCATGGCTTGGGAATAGACCTATTGTGCCAATTCTAAGGCATGTAATCGGGGCTCTCCCTGAGGGAAAGTAGCAAAGATATGTGTGATTTTTGTATATGGGCTGTAATGAGAGTGAGAGCCATGGGAGGCATTATCTCCAGAGGATGAATAATCTTTATAGGTGCTGTGCAAGTTTTAGTGTCAGAAGTTAGCTTATATTTAACGGTGGTGAGAAACAGATCTTATTTCAGGTGATACTGTGACGTTTACCACCTTGATTGACAGAGGAAGTTCCATAAGGGGTCCCATTTGGCACGACCCACCAAGGCAGCCCAAGATTTGATCTTATTCAAGTCACAGGTTGAAGCATAAATACTTATAGTGCGAAAAATAGCAGATGGTGCCACCACTAGAGGTAGCTGTTTATTAAGAATTGTTCCAATGGTCACAACTCCCAGGTGGGGTGGACACTGGCCCTTTGATATCAGGAAGAGGAGGTTGGGGCCCTGGCTCCAGGAAAAAGGGCTTGTGGCCCCCTGTAGCATGGCCACCTGGGCCTGGTAAGCCAGGATCTGCAACTCTGATGTGAATCTCCTTTACATCCTGCCAGTAGCTCTACCCCATCCGTAATTTCCTAATGGTATGAGCCCTGACAATAGGGTTGAGCAAGGTGGCTGGTAAGTGCTGGGGGAAGAGGGTTCCCTGTAAGAAATGTTTCCATGACTTTATATCAAAAGGGGATTCCCTAGGGCTGGAGAGAAACTCTGGGTCTCTTTTTTCTGGATAGTTAAAGAAATGTCATGCATATTGCATCATCTCTCTTTTTTGTGTGTGTGTGTGATCGGCCTCATTCTTTGCCAATGGGTATCTGACTTGGCAGTAGTACCCACTGTGAATGTGTTTGTCTTTGTCTTTTTCTTTTTTCTTTTTTTTTTTAATCAATAAGAGAGAGGCTCAGAGTCTTTGATGATACTGACCAATTGCCTCTTTTATAAACAGGGGTGGGGCTCAGAGTCTGTAATATAAAGTGGAGTCCTAGGCAATGCCTACTAATTGTCTCATCTTCTGGCTGGCTACTAATAATTCAGATCCCATGTTGAATACCCTCAGCAACCAGCCAGCTGCAGATTCTCCCTCCTGCTGAAATAAATTCTTAAGAATGGTTGAATTTCTAGTCTGGTAAAAGTTTTGGTTTCGATTTGAGTAGCCTCCCCACTTAGGTTCATTTGAACTTATAGGTTGTTGCTGGAAAAATCTGGTACGGGGTCCCCTCCACCCTGCCTCATATTCTGCTACCTTTGTCCCTAGGGGCCTGATCCACCTCCAGGAAGTAGAGTCCACAGCCAGGACTGGACCGGCTATTACCCATAGGGCAGGGAATGAAAAGCAGCAGCAGAGAAGAGAGCAGCAGCATAAAGGTCACTGACCCTTGTGTGCCTCTGGCCAGTGGAATGCCACCTTAACCTGGTCAGACGTGATCTGGCAGGGGACATGGTCGCTAAACCCAGGGCTGGTATAAATACCCCTGGACGAGGTCTGACGGACACAGCACGACAGGATGGAGCTTCGGAGGCTCCCGCCGTGCTGCAACGCCATCTTCTGGCTCCGGGTATTTTAACAGACGCAGCTAACCGCAGGTCCGGGCCCCCTGTTTGTCCTAAGACTAGTAGACCTGGGACTGGCAACGCCCGTGTTTTATGTGGGCCTCTATACCTTTGTGGGACAAAATCAATTAATTTATACCAAATTTGCCCTGGTCTCACCCAGTCCTCTGCCTCTTTTGCGGGGACTAATAGGGACCCGTGGTCCCCCTTCTTGCCCTACAAGGCAGGGGGCGAAATTCAGCGTTCTCTGGGGACCCTGCCTGTGCTCTCTCTGCAGGACCTTTAAGAACTCGCGTTTTGATGTGGGTAAGCTCAGCAATCCCCGACCAGAAACCCCCGACAGACACAAAGGGGCAGCTGTGCAAAGCAGCGACAAGCACCGCCTGCAAGCCGTGGGGTATTCCGAAATGGTGCGAGCCACTTGGGACAGCTTGTTTCCCACCTGGCCGCTGTGAGTCATCATCAGATCACGCTGCTTCCTGCGCCAATCGTTTGGGATGTGATATGGAAGTTCTTCCGGTGATGAAGCAGACAGTCAAGGATGCAGGATGGGACATCTTTGTACATCAAAGGGCATAGACATGGAGAGGGGAGACTGACTGCAGCAAAAGGACCCAGGGCTTACCTAAACAAGCTCTCTCCCGGGTCAATGGTAGTAGAAGTGGGGGGAGAGGATGGTATGGTTCCTGAACTCTTGCTTTATTGTGACCCAGAGGGGAGAATTAGGACTTTTCCTGGGGCAGGCTAACTGGCATGGCCACTCAAAAGTGAAGCTTATGACTAAGCCGAGTCAGATGACAAAGCACCAAATATAATTTCTTTTATGCCATTACATCTAGTCATCCTCTCCAGGGGGTACATTCCAGAGAGAATTAGGCTTTCTCACCATTAACCTTTTCACTCCTCTACCTTATTTCTCCCAAAGGTACACTGCTGAGTTTCCTAAATGTCTCTTCTGAACTGTGCCACTCATGACAGTAAATTCAGTATTTTATATACTGAACATGTTTTTATTCTTTGATAATAACAAAGGAATGTTATTATCTAAGATCAAGATCTTTGAGGAAAGATCAAGTGACCTGTGATAGTTTTCAAATATGTTCTGAGTCTTGCAAAACAGAGCTGTCCGCCCTTGGGCGGGCAATGGTGACTTAGCAGGCAGAGTTCTAGCCTGCCACGCTGGCTAGATTCCCGGGTTTGATTCCCGGTGCCTGCCCATGTGAAAAACAAAAAACAAAAACAGCTGCATTTTGAAACTATACTACAGATATTCTGGTGGTATAAAGACTGGTAAGAGTCAGCTTTATTTCACTACTTTAAGAAATACAGGCTTGAGCTGATCTCTGTTTAATTGTGTTCATCTATACACATTAGTACCATTTATATCAAACCTGGGAGCATGAAGGATGTCTGAAAGCAGGAGACTGGATACGACACACTAGTGCCAAGAAGCACTTCAACCCATTCAGTTAAGTCACATTTATTTAGCAGTTTTGAGATGCCAAACAATGTACTAGGTGCTGGGCATCTACACTATCAAATTAGTTATGGTTCCTGTCTTCAAGAAGCTCACAGACCAGTTGCAGATAAAATGACTGTCCTTGGGCCTGCTCCTTCTCTGATAATATTCTGGCTCATACATGAGAAAACTATCAATCCTTAAATTTCTTTTAACATGGTTGAAGTGTCATTAAATGTTCAGAGTATTTTACTAATTGCTAGGGGATTAAAAAATGCTGGTATTGGGACAGGGGTGAGGGGAATTTTGGTGGTTATACCTTATTTATGTTTGTTTGCTGCTCCTCTAGAGCAGGGACTGGTAAGCAATGGACTGAGGGCCAACTCTGACCCCTGCCTGGTTTTGTAAATAAAGTTTTATTGGAGTGTTACTGGACAAAGGTGATGGATTTTTTGCATGATGTGCTCAAATGTCTACTTCCTGAGACACTGGGATTTCCAAGAGAGAAAAGGTTTACTACTCGGCATGTAGCAGGAGCTCAGATGGCCTATTGGCCCCAAATCTGTCTTCCTGAGCTGCAGTAATTCTGATAGTTTTATAGAATTAAAAGATGGGCACATTGAGGAGGATGAGCACAGTGGCCCCAGCTGATGTAATTGGAGGTGATCTAATTATTGAGCATGTATAGATTGATCACATGCTTAGTCACAGAACATATGTAAGAAAATGGTGGCCTTACTATGATATATAGGCATGACTTTTTGTATTATAATGAGGTATAGGTGATTTGTAGGTTAAAATCTAAGCTACTGTGCATGTCAGGAGGGCCCATTTTGGTTAGATCCAGTCTCAGTTGTCAAGATAACTTTGGACATGTGGTGAGTTAGTTCTGGACTGATCCAGTCCCTTCATTTATAAACATTAGGGGCTGTTGTTAGTAATCTCAAGACTTTAAAGTTGAAAAACTGGATAACTGGATGCAAAGGAAGTTTAGTGACAAGGTTTTTGCAATCACAGGGGCAGAAGATAAGGGCTATACAATCATTATCAGAGATCAGGTGTGGTAGTTAGATTCAGTTGTCAACTTGGCCAGGTGAAGCCTAGATCTACTGCTGCGGATGTGAGCCAATGGCATGTGAACCTCATCTGTTGCTCATTACATCTGCAGTCAACTAGGATACGTGGCTGCTGCAATGAATGATGTTTGATTTGATTGGCTGGTGCTTAAATGAGTGAGCTTAGCATAGCACGCCCAAGCAGCTCAGCATACCTCATCTCAGCACTTGAAGTTCAACCCAGGCCTTTAGAGATTCAGAAAGGAATCACCCTGGGGAAAGTTGTTGGAACCCAGAGGCCTGGAGAGAAGGCCAGCAGAGATCATCCTATGCCTTCACGTAAGAAATATCTATATAATGATTCAGTAATCAAAAATCATCCCTTAAATCCTAATTTCCTGGTTATAATTTCCCCTCTTATTTGATAATTATCTTTCAATCTTGAGGGCTATCTGGATGATGATTCTTCCAATTGCTTCAAGGCTAAAAAGGAGATGTTGTCATCAAGTGGCAGAGGCGTGAAATGATGAAACTGGTTGTAGTTCTTGGAGAGTCTGAGAATTCTGGTTTCAGAGCTTCTCTGGCATTGGAACAATCTGGAGGTTTTAAGTCTCTGAAAAACAAACTTAATAAGTTACATTTTACAGAGCTCAGAATATCTTTCAGGGTTTCAAGGGGTATTGTTAGTTGGGATTTGCCATCCTGCAGTTTGCAATATCTGGCTGAAACTTGCATAAGAATAACCCCAGAATGACCTCTCAACTTAATTTGAAATCTCTTAGACATTGAAACTCTATTTCTTTTTCCCTTTGTGGTCAACTAATCCAGGGCCAGGTTCATCCTTGAAACCTATATCTCATGATACCAGGGCCACAGTGTCCCACAGTTATATCCCATGATGCCAGGGCCAGGCTTACATCTCTGGAAATTGTATCCTGCCTAGAGGGGGGAAGGTTTGGCTTAGAGAGAGACCACATTTGAGTAACAGCAGAGATTCTCTGGAGATCATTCTTAGGCATTAATTATAAGTGGGTTCAGTTTGCTATTACAGAAATAAGTTATGTAAGGGCAAGCCTCAAGCTTGAGGCCTTGACTTATTAAATTGGGAGCAACTCTTACTTAAGAAAATGTCAAGAATTCCCCAGGTGGGGAAGTTTAAATACCTTTTCAGTTTCTGTCCAAATACTCTAAAATGCATTATGCCATAAAATTAACTTGTACAGAATATTAAGGTTTTATTCCTTATTCTAGGTTCTATATCAAATAAAGCTGAATTAGGTTGCTTACATAAACTGACTGGAAAGATTAAATTAGGTAATATGCTACAGAAAATTTAAATTTTGAACAAAATAAACATTTTTATTTTTATTTTTTTTATCTCACAAAAGGTAAAGCTTTAAAATACAGACAACATTATTATTTTTTAAACCTTGTGTATTGATTTATCTTAGTTTTAACCAGATCACTTTCAGTCACAACTTTAATCAGAGTTTGGTCTTTTTCAGTTTTTTTTTTTAACAGTTGCTGTTTGAAGATATTCTGACTTTTAAAGCTAAACTAAATCTGAGTCTCAGGTCACATATACTTAAAGTTCCATGGAATTACTAGTTTATACAAAGAGCAAAGCATTTCAGAATTTAAAGATAACAGTTAAGCTTACAATCTATGCTCTAATTTTTATAAGCATTATTAAATGAAGCTACTTTCAGAAATAAAAACATTAGACAGTTGTTTTATATTAACACACCAGAGCAGAGGCTTTGTTCTGTTTCACTTTTACGCATTTACCAGAGTTATGTTAATTAACAGGTAAGATATATTTTATATATTTATCCTGTCTTACTTTTAAAGTCTTTACTTGTTATAGATGGAGCTCTGACCTATAGCTGACCACATGTACTTTTAGAGCAGTAGTAGAGGAAAGCAGTGCAACTGACAATTAAATCTGGCTGTTTCTATGATGTGTAGCTTTTTAAAGAATAACCAATGACTAACAACACCATACCATTGTTTATCATACAGATTAGTATCAGGATATAACAAGGACAGAGATAACATTGCCAAATTGTTATGAATTTTATACACTCTCTAAATATATGAATAATACTATTTTACCTATACACATTTAATGAGCAACAGGACAGAAAATCCTTTTTAACCACAATACTTCCCAAACCCCTCCTATGCAATAGGTTAAACTTTTTGCACCTTGTTTTTACAGGGTGAAGGAACAAATTCTTTGTAACAGTTTTTCTCTTAGCAGTGAGAAGACTTTTCTTCTGAAATAAAGATGGTAAGACCCACATAAACATTAACAAGGATATTATTCTGATGTAAAACTTTGTTTTCTAGAGAGATTACTCAGATGATTAAGAAAAAACTTTTTAAAACCTTTAAGAGTGGACTAACAATCTGCGTTACTTTAACAGAGAGAAAACTAAACTTTAGTTTTGTATAAATACTTGATTTGACCCAAAATCTTTCTCTTTTTTTTCCGAAATACATGATAAATAGGCTTATTAAATTTTAATCAAGACTGACTATGGCAGAAAGAATTAATTCACTTTTATAAACTCCTTTTTTTACAATGCTCTATATTCATTCAGGGCTTATAGTCCACAATGACTATAACAAACAAAATTCACTTTCTCCAATTCTCTACCACTTTCTGTATCCATTCAGGGTTTGTAGTCGGCAATGACTATAACAAACAAAATTAATTTCCTTAAATTTTCTATCTCTTTCCCTATCCATTCCACCTATAGTTTTTATTTATCCAGACTGTGCCTACTCAGAAATAAATTTGATAATAAATTCACAAAGTTTTTGAACCTTCATACTTCCTTCCAATAACAGTATTCATGAAAGGGAGAAGAGACAGAGGTACTACAAAATAATGGAAGAAGGGAGAAATTTATGCTTGGGTTTGGGACATAGCCATGCATCTAAATACTTTATACTCACAACCCAGACATGATTGCTTTATAATATGCTTAAAATGCCTCAGTTCAATCCAACACTACCTTCAAAGGCCATGAAGCCTTAAGTTTAAAATATAATCAGCTTTTCAATATGTAAGGGATTTATATAACAAAAAAAACTTAAACTTTTTCTCAACATTATTCCTAAATGCTAAATAATACCAGGAATAAATTAGTTTACGTTAAGTTATGGCTCCTAGTTCAGAGCTCTATTTACTTAAATGCTACTTTCTTATTTAAAGATCTTATGAGGGTTATCTCTTCTATGAGGTCTTCTTAGGTCATTCTTTATCCATCTGCTTTTTAAATTCTTCCAGCATTTTTATTCCTTCATTATTACTGGCTTATACTATGCCCTAGTAACATGTACATTCTAACTAGAATCTAAACTCTTTGAAGCCAAGAATTAGGTTTTCTCCATGACAGCATTTACTAACAAAAATATACTGATTGACATTAACAATCTACTACAAATTCAAATTCTTCCACATACTGAAGTAACAAAAAGCCAAGTAACCCAAAAGCCAAATTCTTTGAAATCCAGATAATCAAGATTATAAAAAAAATTTATATTTCTTATTAAACTGAATTGATTTCTTAAATAGAATATGTTTGAAGCATTAGCATATTTTTAATTTCATTATACTTTATATAATTGTGTTATTACTATAAGTACATTGCTCAGTTTGTGTAACTTAACCTATTTGGTTGAGCTGTTTTAAGAGGAATTTTGAGAATGTATTTATAATACTAGCTTATTTTATCAGTATATCAGTATGCTTGTATAAATTTAGGGAGAACATACCTAAGCAGAATAAAATTACATTTGTTCAATTAAAAATTTATCATAAAATTCCTTTTATCAGAGGTTGAATGAATCTGTTTGTTTTCATATTTTAAAATTATGAACAATTTTAAAAATACATTGTCTATCAATTTCTGGAAAATATACTGCAATTGTTTAGTTTGTCTCAAGCCTGAGTTCAGGAAAACTTTTCCATATTTCTCAAAGACCTTTCATTTTACTTACTGAAATTTGGTAATTAGATTTTATTCAGTTAGTTCTATCCCAAAGCTATTTCTATTTTAATAATGATCTGATTACTATAGTCACTATTCCAAAGGTATTATTGGGAAAACAAAACAAAACAAACAGGCTATTTTGTAGCTTTTTTTTTTTTGTATGCTTACCGTTTCTAATTTCCAGGGCAAATAAAAAAGGAATTATAAACCACACCTCCCCCTCTTTCTGAGCTTAGCTCTCCCTCCATAACTGCTTTAGGGGGTTAGGCCTTGGGGCAGGATAGGTTGCACAGATAGAATGCAACCTGGCTTGTTGAGAGTTTTAGGTGAGGACCATGGAATTTTGAGAGTTCCTGTGCCCTTCTTTACCTATTTCCAATTATTAGATATATTTTACTAAAAGCGGTGACCAGGACAATCGAAAAAGATTTTTCTTTTTCCAGAGGTAGCCATTCAGCAGTTTTCTGCTGCCTTAAGGAAATTCTAGGGCAGTTCCTTTCTAGTGTCCAGGTTTATTAAGAGTAATCACAAAACGAATGCTTTTGAATCTTGCTGCTCAAATAGTTTTTCCTTTTTTCATTTTAGAAGTACCAATTTATATTTTTATATAAATTGCCTACATATTTCTAAGCAGTTTAATAGAGCTCTTTAGGAATTTGCTATTACTATTTGGAGGTATGAAAATATATATTGAACAGGCAGACAAACACAAATAGGAAGTTAAGTTACACAAAAAACAGAAACACAAGAATACTTTTGAGAAGGGCAAATAAAGGATTGAATATATTATCTCATCCCATTTTTACCTTTTTGCAGAACAATTTTAACTGTAATATCTCTATTTTTAACTGTAGTGGTAGTATTTTCATTTTGAATCATTTTGGGGCCAGATTATGTTACAGAAATAAACCCTTTTCATAGACTCATAACTAAAATCTTTTCAGCTTCCAATACAGCCCATAGGTTCTCTTTTAAAGGAATTTCCATAGTAACCAATTAAGAACATTTAACCAATACAAACACAGGAACATACCAACTAACAAATTTAAACAGACGCGTAACATTTATATTTAAGTAACACATCAATTAATAACTAGACCGAACACACAAACTAACAAATAAACAGGTATTAAATGCTTAAAACACTGATTAATAATTAAACATTAAACTCTTGCTATACCTAGGTAACACATGGGCTAGCACTTAAATAGGGCTGCCTATTTTCATTAAATACCAATGAATTGTTGGATTAGTCATTTTCTAGAAATATACTAAGCAGACAAATTTATGTCAGGGTTCAAACCCTGTACAGCATGGTACCCAGAAAACTGAAAGGTGTAGAGGTCAGAAAAAAGAGGATCATTTGGAAGTGTGACCCAGAACTAGGTCTAGGGAACTGAACTACCATATTTACTCCTTGATCCATGTTAACTCCTTACTGATCCACTCATCCAGTCAGGTGTCTGAACATGGAACTGGAAATGGTTTCTCTTTGAAATTTTTTAAGGTGAGAAAGGTCTCTGGAATGCTGCCATACTAGAGAAATCCCATTTTTGAACCTCTAGAGTAAATTCAGTCCAGAGGCCACAAAAGGTTCAGTTACCCAGTTTATTTGCTCTTCTGGGTCTCCAGATTCTCAGGTGTATTGTCCTATCTAGAGGATTGCCAAATTGTTATCGGACAAATGTGGTGGATTATTTTGCCCGATATGTTCAAATGACCAGTTCCTGAGATACCAGGATTTCAAAGACAGAAAAAGTTTACTACTAGGCATGTAGCAGGAAATCAGGTGGCCTACTGGCCCAAAATCTGTCTCCCTGAACTGCAATAGTTCTGATAGTTTTATAGAATTAAACGATGGGCAGGTTTAGGATAATGAGCACAGTGGCCCCAGCTGATGTGATTAGAGGTGCTCTAATTACTGAGCATGTGCAGATGGATTCCATGCTTAGTCACAGAGCACATGTAAGAAAATGATGTTCTTGATATGACAAGGGGTGTGCTTTTTTGTATTCTAATGATGTATAGGTGACTTGTAGGTTACAGTCTAAACTACTGAGCATGTCAGGAGGGCCCATTTTTTTTTAGAGCCAGTCTCGGTTATCAAGATAACTTTGGACATGTGGTGGGTTAGTTCTGGACTGACCCAGTTCCTTCATCTATAAGCATTAGGGGCTGTCTTTAGTGATCACAAGACTCCAATGTTGAAAGACTGGATAACTGGATACAAGTGAAGGTTAGTCACAAGATTTTTACAATCACAGGGGCAGGAGATAAGGGCTATACAATCATTATCAGAGATCACTGCAACTGGAGTACAGTTCAAAGATTTCAGGTATTTGCCTCTGTCTATTCCAATATGCCAGAAAGCAAGAAGGAATATCTATATAATGATTCAGTAACCAAAATCATCTCTTAAATTCTAATTTCTCACTTACAGGAGCACAGCTATACTCTTTTTTTTTTTTTTTTTTTTTTTTACATATTATCTTTGGCTGCTTTTGCAAAACTTTGCATGAATCTGTTCTGACAGGTTGTTTGTGGCCTGACTCTTCACAAATAAAGTTTTCTGACCCCTGTTCTAGAGCATTCTATCCCTTTCTAGCTATTGGTCTCTTCCCCTATAGTGGGCCCCATCTAAAGCCTTTAATAGGAAAAAAAACTTATAATAGCAATTCTTGGTTGTCTAGACACAGAACGGAACTTCTGGGTCTTCTCTCTCACTAAGCTACATCCCATCTTATTAGTCAAATTTTCTGGTTAAGGACTTTCTTCTGTTCCAGGTCATGGAACATTAGGCATTATCTTTCATCCATGCTCCACAAAATAACAGGAGTGAAGTCATCTCCTCATGCGTTTTTCAGCATTCACAAAAGCCGCATGTTCATATAGGAAAATAGAATAATTAGAGACAAGTTAAGTTTAAAATATATGTGGACATCCAAGGAGAGATGTGTCCAATTGTTGCGCAAAACAAGGGACAAATCTGTAAGCATCCAGGAATATTACGCAGAAACAGAACAAACCAGGACCAAGGCTCCGAAGTTTCAAGAAGTAGGTTTTTATTCATCTATGGCCATAGGGCTCAGCCAAGTAGCATCTGAAAGTCTGAACCCCAAACAAAAGGTTAACATTGGTTTTTATAGACAAGATGGCACATTAAAGGCAAGGTAAGTGGTTGGCTGGTTTAAATCGGGAAGGGCATGGAGCTGGGTGTACAAAAGTGAATGTGCAGTTAGAGGAGGAGTTTCTTTACAGAAATTTGTCTTATCTTGCCTATGTGCAGTTTTACCCTTTCTTGGGGCAGGCATCCTGCTTACGTGTGGTTCTGACTGCTCAGAGGAATTTGGGGCATTTTTAAAGAGGAGGTAGTTTAAATGTGCAAGAAGGGGTGAGGGGCCTGCCTGCTGAGAGGGGCCTGCTTGCTACGCATGACAGTTCATGATCTGGAGTGCAGGAGAAAGTTAGACAGGTCACTTTTAGGAGTCTTCCATCAATGGATGATAAGTGGTAAAATATTCCCTGGAGATAAATTTCTTAGGGGGGTCTCATCTGTGAACACAAACACCAGGGAAATTCAGAAGAGATGGCAATGAAGGAGAAACCTGAGAAGCAGCAGAAGGGTGAAAGGAGGGACTCCAAGGGAGAATGCAGTCACAGACACCAAAAGAACAGATGTCATAAAGTAAAGAAGATTTGAAGTATTGCATGCTGCAGAGAGAAACAAATGAAGACTGAGAATCAAGAATTGAATTGGAAACTTCATCTGGAAAACGTATTTTAGTATATAATAGTACTAATGAGCAGTTAGCTAGTGTGGTCATATGTCTTGGTTCTCTTAGAACATGACAACTAGGTAGAAAGAGTGTGGATTTGAATCCCAGCTCTATTGCATACTCTCTTTGTGACTTCATGGAAATTTGTTAAGTTTATTAAGCCTCAGTTTCTTCTTCCATCTGTAGTATAAGGATAATAATTGTTTACACATACATGAGATCATTAGATGAAGTGATGTATTTAAAGCACTTAACACAGTGCCTGTACATAGTTGTTTAATGTATAATAATTAATAATATTCCCAGAATCTTTTATGTAAACCTGACTATAAAAAAAGAAGAGGGATTTGTTTTCCAGGATAAAATATCAATCAGATGGATTGCAAATTAGTATTTAAGGGATGATTTTGATTACTGAATCATTATATAGATACTCCTTTTTACTTTCTAGTATATTGGAGTAGACAGAGGCAAATGCCTGAAATCATTGAACTATACTCCAGCTGCCCTTGATCAACCAGAGAGAGCTGTAGGGTAGAGAGAGCATTGTTTCATTTCTCTTGTCTTTTTTTTTTAATTAAAACTTTTTGTGTGTGTTTAATAGCTGGAGGGCTAGGAACTTATAGTCTGGTGGAAAAGCCATAAAGGAAAAGCCGAAAGCCTGTGCAGAAGTTTATTTTAGCCCCAGAGTTTTAAGAAGTTTCCTGGGTACAGGAGAGTCAGTTACTTGATCTAACTTCAGCCCACAGTTGTTGGGATGGTAGGTAGTGGGTAGAAGGAAGAATACAGGGGTAGGGAGAATTTAGCAACTCCCGCTGCCCCTGGATAAATGGAAAAACTCATAGAGACAGTAGAATGTTTTGACAAAGGAGAAGAACTTTAGTCTTGATAACAACTGCATTCCCTAAGGTATGATGGAAGTGGGGAGAGGGTGGATGTGAGTGCCCAGATATAGATAGAGCACTTTGCTAACTCCCAGGCAATCCAGTTCCAGATTTAGAATGCCAAAGACTCCATTCTAAAATACCCAATAATATACACACATCACAAATAGAATTGTAGCAAACTATATTCTTTCAAAATGACGAGGGTTCTGCAGGGGTATTTTTTAAAAATATGTGTTCCTGAATAAGGCAAAACAGATGCACTTAGCCTCCTGAATGCTTTTCTGTCTTAGAATTGGAATCTTTTACTGATTTGGATTTTGCTTATGAAGCATGGCATATGTTCCAATTGCACTGGCCTTAGGCATGAAGGAAATCAATGCCTGGATTTTTTAAATATGGATTTAATCCAAGCTAGACCTAGCCTAAAGCCACTGCATAACCTAGTTGTACTGATGTCAGAGAAAATGCAGTCTATTAAAAGATCTTATGGGTAGATCCACCTAAGTAACCTCAGCAAAGTCTAATTAATTGTAAATGATACCTTAATAACCCTTTCTATAAAGAGCCCCTCATGTATAACTTATGGGTAAAAAGTTTGTTAGCTTCCATTATGTGGCATCTGTTTACACATTTTTTAAGGGACAAATTCATTGTTTTCAATGGAGAAGAAGACTTCTATATCTCCCAATGTTTTATTCGCTTGTCCTCCCCTTCTTAAGCCTGGAGATTTTTTATTCATTCAATCCTTGGATGTCTATTGAGTTCCAGGTTTGTGACATAGGAGTAACAATTATTCCTTTTCACCTTGTAGCGTTTGCATTCTCACTGGGGGAGACAGACAATAATAAATTGCAAGGAGATAGCTATCAAGAAGAAGTGGTAACTTTTAGGAAGAAAAATAGGGAAGGCTAATTCGAAATAGAGTGCCAGTGTGTGTTATTGTAGATAGTGTCAGAGAAGGTCTCTGTGGGGTGGGCTGACATTTGAACAAAGAGGGAGTGAGGAATCAAGTCATGGGGCAAAATGTTCTAGGCAGAGGATACAAGTGCAAAGACCCTGAGATAGGGGCTGCTTGGAAGGTTGGAGGAAATAAGAGTTTGGGAGGAGTGGGAGGAAATGAGAGCTGGGCTCAGGTTACAGAGGTCTTGGAAAGCCATGATAGCATTAAATGTATGTAATGCCCAAAGTATATACTATATCAGAAATTGTATACTATATCACTTAAATTTTTTAAGGTTTTTTATTGTTAAATATAACATATATACAAAGAAAAGGTGTGTGTGTATATATATATATATATATAATAATGATTTTCAAAGTATACTTCAATAAGTAGATACAGAACATATTTCAGAGTTTGTTATGGGTTACTATTCACTATTTCAAATTTTTCCTTCTAGCTGTTCCAAACCCAGAGGCTAGAGGAAGTAATTTTTTTTTCTTTTTGTAAAAAATAACATATGCACTAAGAAGCAATAAATTTCAAACCCTAGCACAACAAAGTTGTAGAACAGATTTCAGAGTTTGGTGTGGGTTACAATTCCACAATTTTAGGTTTTTGCTTCTAGCGGTTCTAAGATACTTGAGACTAAAAGAAATATCAATATAATGATTCAGCAGTCACACTTGTTTGTTAAACTCCACCAACTTCTCTGTATAACTCCACCATCACCTTTGATCTTTCTATCCCATTCTTTAGGGGTATTTGGGCTTCTAACCTTTTCTTGTTGGAAGTGGCTGTCAATGATATGGAATAGGGGGATGGAACTAGTTGATGTTCTGGAGAGGCTGGGCCCTCAGCATTTCAGGGTTTTTCTTGCCTGGGGACACATTTGGAGGTTGTAGGTTTCTGGAAAGTTACCCTAGTGCATGGAATCTTTGTAGAATCTTGTATTTTGCCCTAGGTGTTCTTCAGAATTGGTTGGAATGGTTTTGGTTGGGGTTTGGCAAGCTATCATAGGTAGCAATGTCTAACTGAAGCTTGCATAAGAATGACCTCCAGAATAGCCTCTCAACTTTATTTGAACTCTTTCAGCCGCTGATACCTTATTTGTTCCACTTCTATTTCCTCTTTTGGTCAGAATGGCATTGTTGATCCCATGATGCCAGGGCAAGACTCATCCCTAGGAGTCATTTCCCATGTAGAGAGACTTTTAACCCTGGATATCATGTCCTACGTAGTGGTGAGGGCAATGATTTCACTTGTAGAGTTCGGCTTAGAGAGAATGAGATCACATCTGAGCAACAGAAGAGGTCCTCCAGAAGTATCTCTTAGGCATAACTATAGGTAGGCTAGGCTTTTACTGTTGCATAGATAAGCTTCACAAGAGCAAGCCTCAAGATCAAGGCTTGGCCTATTGATTTGGGTGTCCCTAATGTTTCATACAGTATCAGGGGTTTTCCCAGTGGTAAAGTTTAATAGTTCCATATTTTTTCTCCTATCCCTCAAGGGACTTTGCCAGTACTTTTTGATTATCTGCTTAATATACTCTGGGATGTATCCAGGCATTCTATTAAGCAGTACAAGATTAAAGGCCCTCAGTCTTATTCTGGGCTCCCGTGTGTTTGGATTGTTTAAATAATCTATCCAGACAGGTTGAGTTAGATAATGTGCCACAGAAAATTTAGGTTCAGAACCAATTTTTATTCCTGGTTAGTCTACCTTGAACTTCAAAGGTCTTGATCCTCAACTCAGGTTGTTCAGTGGGAGGTCTTATTAGAGATCAAAGGACAAGAAGTCAGGATGGCCAAATGTCAGCAGAACTAGGAAGTAACTTCATTTTGTAGATTATGAGAATGTCACTTCACTTCTGTGGCCCTGATCCTCTTAATAAATTAAATTAAGTAACAATTTCTGAGATGCCTTCTGGTGCTGATACTCTCACTGCCAAAATGGGAGATACTATATGGTCATTGGTCAGCCCTACTGCCAAGAAGAGATCTTTGCATAGTATGAGCTGCCCAGCATCTTTTTTCATTGGTCAACCACTTTAACAGCCTGGAAGTCTAGACCAGAAGGAAAAAGAAAACAGCAATATAGGCAAACTAATTTTTATTGTTTAAATAGAGGTGAAAATTGTAGAACAATCTTATTTTGTCTTAATCAAAACAGAATAGCATGGATATAGTACCCTGTATCACATCACTCTGATGGTTTGGGACTTTTAAGAAGTTTCAACCACGTATACTAAATGGCAAATGAATGAAGTGTTGGATGCTGTACCAATACCTGAATCTGTGAACCTTAGCAAGTCAAGTAAACTCATATAATTCCTTTGTGGCCTTAGTTCTTCATCTATAATCTGTGATAAAATGGGATTATATATATTTGAGGTTAAGTGAAATTAAGAGGAAAAAAGCCTATACTAAAATACTTCATAGGCTCTAATTATATATGCAAAGGTAAAGGATTAAATAGAAATGCTGCAAGAGAAAATAAGTTTCTAAATTTAAATTGAGTCTTTTTGGGGGAGGGAGTAATTTCTACCTTGCACCTAATATCTTAGATACTTAGTTTACAGAAAATAATGTTTTCCATTATTTGTTTTGGTTTGTTAGTAGGTACACCATTTCCAAAAAACAAGAAACGCTTTAGAGCATTTTGCCCATTTTTATTTTAATTTTCTATCCTATACTATTCTTTGCTAATATTTTTCTAAAATGAATTCAACAAAGAATATTGAAATTTAATTGCGAGCTTATTTCAGGAAGAATTATGTAAGGTATGACTTTTAAAATCTTATTTTCAACCCATAAATGAATTTTATTGTTCCCAGTTCATTCATTTATTCAAGATTGAGTTCCTAGTAGGTACCAGGCAATGTTCTAAGTACAGAAGCCTGATAAAGGAAAGTCTGTACCATGGAGTTGCCCACCACCTAGTGCCATAGGGGGTTCCCTGGGGGTGAGGGCACAGGGTAAAGTGACCGGAGACACCTGGACAGAACTTTCAGAGACGGAGTAGTCAGTCAGTTCCTGGCTACATAAAATGTGGTCCCTGGAGCAGGAGCATCATTAGCACAGGGGAGCTAGTTAAAAATGCAGAATCTCAGGCATATTAGGCATCACTCCAGAACTAAAGATTGAGGATTTGCATTTTAACAAGATTCCCAGGTGATTATTTACATATTAAAATTTGTGAAGCCCACAGCTAGATGAAAAGGCAAAAGGAGAAGAAGGAGGAGCTGTTTTCTAGGCAGAGATAGTAGAAAGCACAAAACCGGAACACTTACGAAATTACATGAAGTGGGATTCGGTCAGAGTATATGGGTTAAGAATTTGAGTGAAGCGTGTTGTGCGAGATGGAGCTGAAGAGGTCATCAGGGACCAATCCTGAAAGCTACACCTTACCTAGGAAGTCTGAGTTTTCCTGAAAATGTTGAGGAGCTACTGAACGATTTTAAATAGCAGAATGTTATAAGCAGGTTTTAAGTGTCGAAATATGAGATATATAAATATCACTTAGCTTTCTATCACACAAGGGGAAACAACTAAGAGGTATCAACTTTGAAAAGGAGGCATTAAAATAATACTCTTTGCAGACATTCTTTGCTCCCAAGAAAGGCCTACTGATTCTACTGAAATATTGCTAAAAGTAATCTGCATTCAGTTAAGAAGGCCAATTACAATACAAACATGAAAAAACATATAGCTTTACTAAATCTTTTACGTATAAAAGTGGACAAGTCCTAATAACTTTTTAGGAAGTAAAATACAATAAAATATCCCAAATTATGATAACGCAAATATTGAAGACTAGAAATAACCTTAATAAGAAATATTCCAGATGCATATTAAGAAAACTATTAAATTTTTTGGAGAAAAACAAAAGAAAATGTTAGTGAATGGAGACATAGGCCATGTTCTTGGATGGTAAGATAACCTACTATAAAAATAGCAGTTTTAAAGTCAGCATGATGAGATTAATAAATCCACTGGATATTTTTAGAGCCTGAAAAAATAACCCAGAAGAAAAATATGAATATATTTAGGAAATATTTGAAAAATAATCATATGAATGGGGGGCATGAACTGTTAGAGATTAAAATGCAATATATGATTCTTAGATATTGTGATCCTGAAGAGAAATTGGCATATCAATGAAACGGATTAGAAAGCCACCAAATATCTATAATTTAGTCATTCTTAAAGGTGGAGGATATGGGTTATCTAATAAATAGTATTGAGACAGTAGGTAAACATTTGTCAAAATAATTAGGTTCCTTAACTCAAAATATTTTATCAAAATAAGCCTGACATTTTAAATATTTAATTTTATAAACAAAGTCATAAAACATAGATAAATATAAGTAATCATCACCTCTTGAGATAAGAAAAAACATTTTAAGCACACATGCAAATGTAGAATCGATAAAGGATATGTGTTTACTTAAAAATCTGTGAACATTTGTGAGTAAAAAAATCACTTAAAAATTTAAAATCAATCCTTCAAATTAAAAAAAATGGTTATAGGGTGCACAAAGGGTTAATATCATTACTAAAATATATATCAAAAGAAATACGTAAGCAAGAATGCAAAGTCAATTTACAAAAAAGAGGTCAATATAAGTAGACATAAAAGTTCAAACTCAGTAGCAAAAAATTGAAAATTAATATGTTGAAATACCATGTGAATTGACAAAATTGGTAAATTGGTGAAGGTTTGTGAGAAGCTGACCTTTCAAATGCTTTGGTAGACACTTGCCTTTCCTTTCTGGAATGTCATTGGTTGATATGTTTGAAAAATTTTATCTCTAGGAATTTATTTGTTTGTTTATTTCATGGGCAGGGGCAGGAAAACGAACCCGGGCCACCATTGATTGCACCGCCCTAGGAATTTATTATTTAAAAAAAATAGAGATGGGGAGGGTGGACAGGTGGTTCAGTGATAGAATGCTCGCTTTCCATGTGGGAGACCTGGGTTTGTTTCCTGGACCATGCACCCCACCACCACCAAAAAAATAGAGAGAGAGATAGGGAAAAAGATGCACGCATGAAATATTCCTTGTAGCATTGTTTAAACAGCAAAGAGAAGATATGTAAAGTAAAAATAATTTCAATAATAATTTAAATCCTCAATTATATTTGCCAAAAGTCTTGGAATTAGAGAGGAGAAAGAATGTAAACGCATTAACATTTTTAATCTTATACAAAGGGATTCAAGAGACAATGTTTATTATTTGATTTATGACATTTTTAATGAGAGGAAAATTGTGTTAATATTTTATTTTTTTATAATTTTTGGGTAACCAATAGCAGAATAATTTTTCGATTGCTAAAGAAGTGGCTATTACTTACCTGTGGCCAGCAAGAAATAAAAAGCAAAAATATAGTCCATATAGCATATGGAAGAATAAAAAGAAAACCATAAGGAAATATGAAAAGGATTGCAGTAAACGTAACAGAAGTAAAACCCACATCAGGTGTGAACAATTAAACTTCCTTATTAATAGACATAAGTTTAGATAAGCTAAAACTAATGCAATTTCATACTGTTAATAAACATCCACTCTTAAAAAACAACAGAGAAACATTGAAAAATAAAGACAGGACCAAAGACATGGCAAGTAAACATAATCAAGTAAATACAATAAAGAAAACAGGAATGACCATGTTAATATTACAGTAGAATTGTTTTTTTTAATGTCACTATAACCACAAAGTTTTATTTGATCAAACCTAATGCATTATAAAGCTATAATAGTTAGGAAACACAACAGTAAATTCTACAAATAAAAGAGTTTTTGTAAAATGGATGCAATTCACAAAAAACACGATAAATCATGTTGGGGGATTTTAACATACTACCGCTCAAATCTTGGCAGAGTAAATAGGAGAGAAAATAAATATCTAAATAGGTGAATAGCATAATGAATTAGGTTGATTTAGTATATGCACATTATTGTCCTCTACAATCAAAGAACATATCCTATGTTCAAAATCTAGAATATTTTCCCAAATTGATCACTCCTTTGACGTAGAAGAAAGCCCTCAATAGCTTCCAAAGAGTATAAACTGAACAAGTTACATCCTTGATTACAAATATGATTAATCTAAGAGGTAAAAGCCAAATTTAAATTAAAATATCTGGACACAAGAAAATTTAAGAATATTCTCCTTTTAGATCAAATAGGAATTTTGGATCAAATAGTAAATAGAAAATGCCTTTGTAAACAATTGGAAACACCATTGGCACTGCAACATATCCCTTTTTGTGGACTATACACAAAGCTGTACTTTGAAGAAATTAATGTCTTTATTATAAAACTAGAGCATTCAGTTATAAGCTTATGAATCAAAAATTCATGTAGAGACTTTTTTAAAGCATGACTCAAGAAAGCAGAAAAAAAATGGAATTAAAATAAAACAAAATTAAATTAGGTAGCAGGAAAACAGAATTCAAAAGTCATTTCTATGAAAAGTCTAAAGAAATATGCCCTGGACAAGTGTAATTATCAAAAAAGACAAATCTGAATTCACGATATTAGGAATAAGAAAAGACATTAAAAAAATACATACCAAGGTAATGAGCGCTAAGTTTACAAAATTGAAAATAATAAAATTCTTCTAGAAAAAATGTTTTCAAAGTTGAATCAGCAAACAGTAAAAAAAACAAACAACTTTTCAACGAATTGTTTTCTAAAAAAGGCTAGGAATGTTCTTCCAATTATAAAAGGAAATAATAATTCCTATGCTATTAAAACTGTTCCAGAACATTGAAAAATAAGTAGTTTTCTAGTTTTATAAAACTGGCATAACCTGATTCCAGAACCTGTCAAAAATGGCAAAAAAGGAAATAATGAAATTGTATTTTGCAAATGTATTGTAATAAAAATTAAGTCTAAAGCTTGTTACTGAAAAATAGATTCAGTGTCGAATGAGTTTGGTATACACCTCCCCTTTAGGAGATTCACAATGCATACAAACATACTAAAGAATCTGTGAGATTCTGGAATCATCTGAGAGTTATCATTAACTCTGCACATTTCAAAATTTTCAAGCAAAAGTCACTGTTATTTATTTTTTTACATTATACTTATTAGTATTTAAATGTGTTAATGCACCTCTAATGCTTGATACATAGTTGCTACTCAAAAAATATGAGTTTTCTCATATTTCATTCATGACTCTTCAGGCTTTTCTTAGATCCAGTTTTGGCACAGAGCTGACTAAAAAGATTATCATTCTTGACAATGTAAAGGTAAACAGTACAGCTAACAGAAAGATGCAGATGGAAGAAGGTAAGAGAGATGAAAGGAAAGGAGAGGACTCTAAATTCTTCATTTTGAAAAGTGGGGAATCGAATGGTACTGATGTAACATTTGAATAGTGACCTCACTATGTACAGATTACAGGAGTGGAGCAAGTGACTTTAGTCCTAATCTAGCAGAGCTAACAGTCAGTAGGCATTGCCCGAAGTTGATAAATCCAGAAAGTGGAATAATATGATTCAGAAGCATGGAAGGGACCACCAGAAAACCCAGCAAACCAAATTGGTTACTTTTGAGGAATAGAAGGTGGAGGACTGCTACTTCTCATTTTAAGCCTTTTGGTATGATTTTGATTTTGATTTTAACCATGCATATGTTTTAGGATGCTAAAACTTTCTAAATTTAGAAGTACACAACTGACTTTTAGCAGCATTAGCAGCAGACAGCAATTTCTGTTGCAGTTTAGTGCAGGCAGGACATGGCAATTTGAGCCAGATTAATCCTCAGTTTAAATCTTGACTCTGTGAACTACTAGTACTTGTATGGCCTAAAAAGTAAAGTTCTCAGCCTGTTTCTTCCTCTGAACATATCAGTAACTATACCTAACACAGAAGATATTTTAATCTTTGAGACAACGTATGTGAGGCACTCAGCACACAAATAGAGAAAGCTTAATATATATTGTTAATAGATATAAAATTATATCTATATTATTCTTTTCATATGTTACAGAAAATTTACTCTGAATCAAATAATCTTTGAGTGCCTAGATATATAATATTTAAGTGGAAATTTCTGAAATGCTAATTGTCCAGAAGTTCTTCCAGCTGTTTTCAGATTATTTTTATTGGAGGCATGTGATGTAATGGAAGAACCCCACATTGGCTTGTCTGCCTCCACCTTGGGCAAGTCATGTAGTCCAATTTGGGTCGCTGTATCTGTAGAATGGCATTGCTGGTGCTTTACCTGAAGACGAAGGTGAACCCAGTGTTCAGTTGAGGTGCTGGTCATGTCTAGGGCCCATGACTGTGTAAGAGAATAAAGTGGCCCATTGACTGTGAAGTCATTGTGGGATCCCACATGGCAATCAAGGCCTTACCTTTAATGTTTGGCCCTGGGGCTGAGGGAATATTTTGACCTCTGAAACAGGGTTTGGTTTGTTTAAAAAATTAAAATTAATCATGTGCTCTCCGAGGCTTAAAAAGTTTGCTTACCTCTGTTAGATGAGTTTACTCATCTAAAATATCAGGGTTCCTTTTAGTAAATTTAATTCCCCACTAAATGATACTTTCATATGCCGTACACATGAATTTAGTATATATGATTCCACTATCAAACTAATGGTTATGAATAAAACTGTTTCGTCTTAATTGAAATGCAGTCCTTTTATGAAAAGAAGACTGTCAATCAACTTTTTATGCCAATTTTTTTCTTTTTCAAGTTATTCAGGAGTAAATTGGATGGGAGTCTGGTTAGAAATTTACTTGCAAAGAAGTTATTTTTCAGGATATTGCTACAAAAAGTTTTTTTATAAAAGAGGATGTGGGAGACAGGATGAGGAACTTGAATTTTAATTACATCTCTACAAAGAAAACTCTTGACAAGTGTACTCACTCACCCATTCAGTAAATATTTGTTATGGGTAAGAGTGATACGGAGACGACAAAAATGATTTCTGCTGAAGTAGACCTACTGTAAACAAAACATAAGACTATTTTCATTTTTAAAAATAGCAAAATATGAAACAGTCTTCATCATTAATTCAAATAAAATGACACAGTTAATATATATTCAGAGAAAACTTCCTTTCCTTTCTGTCCCTAAACTCCCTATCCCCATTTTTTCTGCTTATATTTGCAGGACTGTTATACAGGGG
>PVIY010016203.1:0-52162 GCA_004026745.1 Myrmecophaga tridactyla | reverse complement strand
TGAATATATCTTTTTGGAAGATTTTAACTTTAGTCATTACATCATGCCCAATTTTATCATTATTAGTGGTTGCACTGGATTTGAAAGAATTTATGTACCCTAGAAAAGCCATGTTTTAATCCTAACTAATCTTGTGGGAGCATCAGTTTCTTCTAATCCCTATTCAGTACTATACATTGGAAACTTGATAAGGTTATCTCCATGGAGATGTGACTCAATTAATTGTGAGCACAAAACTTGCTTAGATGGAGATGTGTCTCCATTCATTGTACATGGGCTTAATTAGTTTACTGGGGTCCTATAAAAAAGGAGACATTTTGGAGAGAGTTCCTTTTGAGAATGAGGACAAAGCCACAGAACCATGACAGAATGACAAGAGAACCACAGAGTCCAACAGCCAGCACACTTGGAGATGAAGGACAAGGCCTCTGGGGAGCTTCATGAAGCAAGAGGCTTGGAGAGGAAGCTCATTGATGTCACCCTGTTTGCCACATGCCTTTCCAATGGATAGAGAAGCCCTGAACTTTATCAGCCTTCTTGAACCAAGGTATTTTTCCCTGGATGCCTTAGTTTGGACATTTCTATAGACTTGCTTTTGGACATTTCCATGGCCTTAAAACTGTAAGCCAGCATCTTTAAATAAGTTTCCCTTTTTAAAAGCCATTTCAGTGCTGGTATATCATATTCCAGAATGTGCCAGTTTGAAAGGGTTTATGTACCCTAGAAAAGCCATGTTCTAATCCTAATCAGTCTTGTGGGAGCAACCCTTTCTTCTAATCCCTATTCTGTACCATAAATTGGAAACTTGATTAGGTTATCTCCACAGAGATGTGACTCACCCAACTGTGGATATTAACTTATGAATAGAGGGAGATAGGACTCCACCTATTCCAAGTGGGTCTTTGATAACTTTACTGGAATCCTTTAAAAGAGGAAGCATTTTGGAGAAAGTTTGAAAATGATGAGATTCCAAGAGAGCAGAGCCACAACAGGGTGATGAGAATTATGAGAGCAGTAGAGATGTGAGAACGAGTCCACCAGTGACCTTTGGAGATGAAGGAGAATGCCCCTGGGGGAACTTCATGAAAAAAAGGCCTGGAGAGGAAACTAGAAGACATCACTGCATTTGCCATGTGCTTTTCCAGCTGAGAGAGAAACCCTAAACCTCATCGGCCTTCTTGAACCAAGGTATCTTTGCCTGGATGCCTTAGATTGGACATTTCTATAGACTTGCTTTTATTGGGACATTTTTGTAAGCTTAGAACTGTAAACTAACAACTTATTAAATTCTCTTTTTTAAAAAAGCCATTCTGTTTCTGGTTTATCACATTCCAGCAGTTAGCAAACTAGAATAGTGGGTTTTGGCTTAAATTGTTTATTGTGGGATATTAATATTGTTTCACTCTTTTCTGATGACTGTTTTCTAGCCATATCTTTTACATACCTGCATTTTTAATTCCTCTGCATCTTTTTTTTTCTAGGGCTATTGTAAGCATATGTGGATGTATTTTTTTCCTTTCTAATCTCATTTTTTCTCTTTTAATAGCTGAATGTAATCCATTAAAATTTATTGCAATTACTGATATATTTGGACATTTTGTTGCCATATTATTTTTTTCTATTATCCATGCTTTTCAATCGCTTTCCTTTTATCTCTTCTTTCCTTTTATTGGATTGATCCAAATCACTTTAGTTCTCTTTTTCTAATTTCTACTAATTTGGAAATTATATTAATATTTCTACTTTTAGATAGTCATTTCAAAATTCACCTTTTTATATTGAAACATCAAAATTTCAAGTACAGTAGAAATATTTTTTTCTGAACCATTTAAGAATAAGTTGCTGGCCCCATTCCCCAACACCTCTGGATATTTCAATATGCACCTCCTAAGCACAAAGACTTTCTCCTATATAAGTAATATAAAACTTAGCCAATTTTGCCAATGTCCCATCTCCTTTACAGCAAAATAAACTTCTGCTGTAACTTTTGCTGTAAAATAAACTTTTGAAAAGCACTCCAGGCTTTTCAATGTCTTTTGACCTGGAACATTTCGTTAGTATTTCCTGGATTTTATTCTACTTTCTGAGTCACAAAACAGAAAAAAAAGGCCTATCTGGCATATATATTTTTTTAGTCAATAGAGTAGGGTGTGTATTAGATTTGTTTTTAAAATGAAAGTGTATTTGGGAAAAGCTTCTTAAAACCTTTTAAGATAATTGGGCATAGCTAATGGGTGTTGAGAATCACTATTTATTATATATATAAATGTATATTCTTATTGAACTAACTGTCCTGGAACATTGTTTATTGTGAATTAATGTCATTTTGTACTCTTCTAATGCATTCAATATGGTATGGCATTTTTACAAATCATAACAACTCATTTCATGTAGCAGATATTATTTTACTAATTAAGAGGGCACTGCTAGGTTAAAAATGTTCTTCACTGTAATCTAATTTGGCTTTTTACAAACAACATGCATTAAAACCTATATCAGAAACAAGAAAACAAAATTTGAAATTTTTAAAGAAAACTTTATTTTGTTTAACGAATAAAAGAGCATTAATGTTATTATTCATAAGACTTATTTTTTAATTCTTGAGACTTATTCTAATTAAAGTATGTACTAGGCATCATAGGAGTTTCAATTTAAGAGGGAAATAAAACTATTTTTTCATATAAATATCTTTATACTTATTAGAAATAATCATTTAAATGATTTCCTAAATTGAAGGATTGTGTTATAGTTAATGAAGCTTGTCTTTGGCAGTATGTCATTAAGAAAATGCATATCTGCTCACTTATAAAATATCCTAGATTATTAGGAGATACAGCGTTCATCATATGGCATACAGTCTCTGTCTATGATTGCTGCACGATGTGGGGGATTTATACAGAATATTTTAGTGCAGATTCTATAAGGCTGTAGATAGTTCCTTTTTGGAAAATATAAAATAAAAATTACCTCGAAGTGATTAACTCAGCCTTTCTGGGGCTGAACTCAATTTCAAATTAGGCAAAGAAACCAGCTGGGCTAGGCTATAGTCCATTCTTTTTAATACATAAAATATGCCCTCATTCTGCCATGAAACACTTTAATTTTTACGTTTTCTATAAAATGTGCGTGTGTGTTCTGTTTTTTTTTTTTTTGATAGTCACTTATGCTCATGCTGACCTTCGCGACTAAAGAATGAAGTCCTGAATTCTGCTCCAGTGACATAACGTACAAGCTGGGTAACAAGCCACTTGCTCCTAGAAACAGTTCTGCTACTTAACACCTGTGTGATCCTAGACTAGTTTCCTGAAGTCTCTAAGCCTCAGTTTCCTCAGATGTACACAGGGAAGGATGACCTGTCCTGGATTCTCAGGACTGTGATTGATTCCCTTGACACAGGGTCTTTAGTGCTGAGATCAGTCAAGTCACACACCATGGGAAAAATTTCCAAACCAGGAAAAGCAAACCATGGTGAATTGATCACCCTTACAAAGGGGGAGATAAAAGTACCTACCAAGCTGTTGACAGCTTGAAATCATCCATGGTGGGAATGTTGATCAACAATTGCTACAGATCAGGGCATTCTTTCCACCGGGCCCACCCACTTAGCCCACCTCTCCCCTACCCCATGAGGGCCAGTTAATTAGCACACCACTGCCTATCACTCAATAATGATGGCATTACTAATTAAATAATCTATGTAAAATGCTTAATGGAGTGCATGATACAAAGTACGTTCTAGTGCAGTTAACTGATTACTGATTTATTATTATCATTTAAAATTATTCATTGGTAATCAATAAATACATGTAAAATTGAACTGAACTGAGAATGCCTTCACTCCCTATAAATTATTTCAAGGGATTTTTGAAAAAAAAATTATTCAGAAGGTAGACTAAATAAAACTTCCAGGTCTCCAAATGGTGGTTTCCTCCATTTTCTCTCCCTATAAATTCCTTCTTTGAAACAAGAAACAGCCCCTGACCTTCCCCCATGCCCCTCTCCCACTATTGCCAGCCCTCAGGCACTACAGGACTGCCTGGGGCAGTTACTCATCTCCGGGAGTGCATGAAGAATTGTGCCTTGGTGCCAAGCAAAGAGCACGGTAAATTGGATTATGCTGATTAGGTCTATTCTGAGAGGTTACAAAGAAGATGGTCCCCTTTAGTGTGAGACCACCACCATGTGGCCTGTCTTTGCCCTTTACCTGAATCGTCCCCATATTTCTCTCATCTCCAATACTGCTAGAAATTCCTATTCTTAGTCTTTGAGCTATAAAGTTAAAGATGCCTTTTTAAATGCAAATCTGCTACTTGAGGAAGGTAACACATTAGGTCATCAACATAGAACAAATTAGTTTGCCTAGATAGCTCTAGTATGGGAACTTGATTTAAGGAAATTGACCTGGAATCAATTAAGTGAAGGAAAAGCTTTGAAGCTTTGGAAGTTAGGACAGGATAGGGTGAAGAACATGCCTGTAGTTATCCAGTGGGCACCACTGAGGAGTGCTGGTTCGATGAGGTGGGGAGGGGGTGGGGTGATGTTGGGGTAGGGGTGGGGTATGTGTGTGTGTGTGCATGTAAAGATCATAGAGAGGGGCTAGTGCAAGTATGAAGATAAAGGGAAATAAAGGCAAATATGTACCTCAGGTTTTTAAAAGCTTAGAGGGTTTATTCCAACAAGGTAATATGGTATCAACCTCGTTCCGTTCCGTTGGGGCCAGCCTAGACCTTCAAGCATTAAAATGTTTGACTAACGGTAAATATGTCTAAGTAATTTACCTCTGGTTCATTATGAAACCCAAGGCACAAAAAGAGAGATACTTTGCCTGTAAAGATGAAAGATGAAAGCATCCTAATCCCAACGTATTAGATGATCATTTGAGGGTTTTGCTCTCTCTTGGGCTCTGTCTGTTGGAGGCCAGCAGTCATTCCCTCCTAGGGAGTAACAGATCAGTCGCTTATGATGGGGATGTTGGTTCATGTTGAAGAGCCCTACTGGTCTCCCCAGCAAGGCATTTCAAGGAGAAGTAGAGTGTGAGCCTGTCAGTTCCCTCTTGGTGTTGGGGGATTTCCAGCTGATCTCTCTGATTGCTCTCATATAGATAATGCAGCATCATGAAAGGGGAATTTCTGTAGCAACCTACTTGCAATCAAAGGCTGCCTGTGGCTATGCAGCATTCCCTGGTGTGAATGCTAGTTTCAGTGTTCTATAGAGTTTAGGAGAGAAAGGGAAAGGGAGGACTGAAGGGCACAAGGGAATTTCTGTACAGAGCTAGGCCTTCAAAAGTGCTGGAGTAGAAAGAGGAGTAAACTGGAAACAGCAACAGAAGCATTGTCAGCCCAAAGAAATGCGTTAGACACCCCAGTCCCCATTTGTTTAAAGGTTCAATCTCTGTATTGAACCAGATGTTCTTTCCTGTATCTGTTTTCTCTCCCTCTCTCGCTTCAATGGTCCTTTTGCTTTTAAAACTATTGACTAAAAGCTTTTTTCCATCCTCAAGTCAATTCACTTCAGAAAGTATATGCCCCTGTGTACTCAGCAGTATACTCCATCCTATGGAGCAAACAGAAAGACACCTAAAACTTGGTCTGTGTACTTCCGGAGCTCACATCAGAGGCAAGTCTTTACTGTATGTTATTTTTAAAAAGTCAAGGCATATTACAAAGTCGTATGTAACTTCAGGAAAGAAAGAGCTCACTGGGGGTAAAGAAAAATCCATGTAGGTGGTCTGGCCTCTTGAGGGAATATAGCTAATTAAAACAGAAAAGGGAATGACAATAGGAGAATACAATTTTAGGCAAGGGAAACCAGATCATGATGCTCAAAAACACGAGTTTGTTATAAGCAGCATGCTGTATTTGTGTGGTGTTTGTTCTTTCATACAATAAATATTTACTGAGCTCCCACTATATGCCTGGCACTATTCTAGGAACTGTGGATTCAGCCTCAAGAAGGGCAGTCACTGCTCTCGATGGAGTTTATATTCTAGTGGAGTCAATAAGTGAAAACTAATTATACAAAATAGTTTCAGGTAGAGATTAGGGTAGTTGAGAAAATATTAAAGGACGAAGTAATAGAAAGTGCCGGAGAGCAGGGCTTTTGGAGCTAAAATGGTCAAGGACAGCCTCTCTGAGGGGGTGACAATTTTACTGTGTCCTGAAGAATGAAAAAGAGCAAGACATGTAAAAATCTCCCAGGCAGAGGGACCAAGCACAGAAACCAGGAAATGTCTTGGCATGCCAGAGTCAGCACTAACTTGATTTTACAATTACCTAGGGAGCTTAAAAACAAACAACACGCAAACAAAAACAACAACAACAACAAAAAAAAACCCTGTTTCATTGGGCCCAACTCCCAGAGAATTTGATCTAATTGGTCTGGAGTGGTGCTTAGACTTGGTTATTTTTTTAAAACCTCCTGGGTGATTCAAATGTCAGCCGAGGTTGTGAATCACTGGGTTCTCAGGCTTTAGCCTGCATCAGAATGTGGAACCCAGAGGGCTTGGTTCTACCCTCGGAGTTTCTGAATTTTCTGATTCAGTAGGTATGGGGTGGGGCCCAAGAATTTGCATTTCTAATGATTTTCCAGTTGATATTGCTGGTCCAGGGACCACACATTGAGAACCACTGGGTTAGAGGAATAGAAAGAGAGGTGGTATGATGGAAGCATATTAAATGAGGAGGGGACTAATATGAGGTAAGAGAAGGAAGTTGGAGTTAGCATTGTAGAAAGGAGAAGATACAGAGCAGATCCACAGACATAGAGATGATGAGGGCATATGAGAAACGTCAAGAACTGTTCTGGATGACCTAGGAGAAGACACGCAGGGCAGAGAAGCAGATCAGAGGCCTGGAGCCTCTTCTGGATGAGCAGGAATGACAGGCAGAGCACATGAAAACCTGGAAGACTGTTTTGGGTGAGCAGAGCAATCATGCAGAGAAGAGAGACAGACACAGAATTGGCCAGGGAAGGAAAAGCAACCCAGAAGACTAGGTTTTGGAGTTTGGGGAGTGGCCAGGTATAGTGTCATCAGAAAAGAGATGGTGTTTTGACCAACTATACTGGATGTGATGTTGGAGGGAGAGTTTAGGTAGGAAAAAAAATGTGAACCCCAGTGATAAGTGAAGATTTGTGTTGGGAATAATAAAGAAAGGGTTGTCTGGGTAGAGGAAAATCCTCATAACCCCTAAAGCTCTGTCTTCTCATTTAGGGAACAGGCTAGTTATGTAAGTGAGTGAAAAGCACCAGGTGTGAGGTCCTGGAGCAAGCAGGTTTTGTCTGCAGAGACTGGCCTCCAGAAAATTGTGATCCTGCAGGATTAAAAGTCTTCTCATTCTGCTGCAGGTGCCAATACAAGTACCCATGGAGATGGCCTTCAAGTTTTTAAAAAAAATCTGTGCTTGCTTGTGGGCTATTTTGACCCATGAGCCACTACTTTGCAATCTCTGATTTACCTGGTATCTATGATCCCTCCAGTCTCTTAATCTTTATTGTGTGAATAAAGGACTAGAGGGCTGCTGCCCAGACATCTCAGTCAGCGTAAATTTAAAAAGTGGGTCAGAGCTCACACGTGTGTGTTGACTTATGTAAGGAGAACGGCTAACAATAATAATTTTAGTTTGCTAAAGCTGACAAAATGCAATATATAAGACATGTTGGCTTTTTACAATGGGGATTTATAAGCTCACAAGTTTACAGTCCTGTGGCTGTGAAAATGTCCAAATCGAGGCATTGACAGTTGATGCTTTCTCCCTGAAGACGGGCTACCAGTGATCTGGGACTCCTCTTTCACAGGGCAAGACACACGACTGGCATCTGCTGGTCCTTCTCTCCAAGGGTACATTGTTTTCAACTTCTGGCTGCTTCCCTCTCAGCACCTCTGTGTCCTTTCTCTGTCTCCTCTCTTAGTTTCTGACTTTTCTCTCTGGGCTTCTCTGGCATTTTTTTTTTTTTTTCTGTGTCTTCTCTTGTTTGTCCTCTTATAAAGGACTTCAGTAAGAGGATTAAGACTCACCCTGGATGAGTTGCGTCACACAGCAACTTAAGATCCTACTCATCAAAAGATCCAACTTACAATGGGTCCACACCTGCAGGAATGGATTAGCTTTAATAACATAATCTTTTCTGGGGTACATACAGCTTCAAACCATCACAGTAACCAACAGTAATACTACCAGAGAACTTCAATCAAAGCATAGAACTGTTCTATGCACAAGGAAGGATATAGTTCAGACCACACTTAAGGGGCTGCACTCAGTTGGGAGCATTTAATATTAGGCACCAGAGGATATTCAGAAAAGAATATCCAGGAAGATGAGATTCTTCTTTTCCCTGAATTTAAAGAGGAATGACTGAATGGCTTGGGAATAATTCGGATAATTACCTTCAATTTTTGAATGAGTGTCATCAGAAAGAGGAATGTAATTTATTCCAATTAGCCACAAATGGGTAAAAGATTTGTGATGGAATTTCCCCTCAATTTAATGAGTCCTTCCGTAGTCAGGGTCATCTGAGACAGAGTGGATTGCTTGGGTGGTAGTAGGCTCACAAGTCTTAGAGTCGACCACATGCAAATATACAACCACTTGGTAAGAATATGTAGAAGGGACTCAGACATGCAAAGGATTCTTAGTAAGATGACCATTTACAAACCTGAAATCTGTTTTCATTATTTTTGCCTCATTGCAAATGAACAAACTTTTGGAAATCTTTGGTGAAGTAAACCAAACTATGTGCCTCAGGGATCCAATATATCTGATTTATAACCTTCACTTCCCTGGAAAACCCAGTAAACCGCATGGTGTGGGGAGTGACTGCACTTTGTCCAGTATGAATGCACTCCAGGTTCAGTAAGAAATTTGCAACACAAAAGGATAGGAAGCCTGACTGAGAATCAGATGTGACATTTGAATACACAAGTTCAAATCCTTCTATTACTTATATTACAGTGCATGTATTAAGCCCCTACTAGATGTTTTCTGCTGGAGGAAAAGTGCTAACATTGATACTAAGTGCTAACATCAGTACTTAGTCTTTCTTTGTATTATCTCACTTTATCGTTTTAACAACTCCGTGAGGTTGTTACACATTCTACACTTGAGAAAAGGCTAATTAAAGCCCCAAATCAGTGCCAGCAAGTGAACCCAGGTCTCTTTGAGATTCATACAATCTTGAGCAAGTCATTGTCTCATTGAAAATTAGTTTTGGCATTTCTGAAGATACTATTTTTAGCTTGATAATTTGTGAGTTCGGCATTAAATGAGCACCTCTGTGCAAATTTCTTTGTAAATTGTTAAATGCATATATCACTATAAAAAAAACATGTTAATCCATGGAAATAGCTTTTCAATGGATTTCTCTACAGCTACATGAGAAAGGTAAAAATAAGTGTCTTGTGATTGAGTCAACAGTAATTTAAAATCATTCATAGATCTATGCTATGCTCTGGAAATAATGAAGAGATGGATTAAAAGGGCAAACTGCAGGCAGATTCCTGATTTAAAACTCAGGCCTATAATGAGATAAGCAATTGTCTCTGTGTAAGATCTGACCATTTTGATGTTAAAAGGTGAAAAAATAGTAATATTTACACTTTAACATAATAGCCAATTAAATGGCCCTTTGTCTTTAAAATGTCTGAGAAGCTTGCATTTTGAAATATAAACATCCAGATTAAACCTTGTTTCTTCTAATGAGTGGTTATATACTAGTAGTAAGATTGCACTAAAGTCAATGCTAACTCACAAATTCATCTTCATAAAATTCAACCAACTCTTCACCATGTCTCTATTGAGTGTGTGTTTCATCAAAATAGTCATAATCTCTTTTCCAGATACACATATCCTTTCACCAAGCTCCTTAGAAAATGAGCTCTCTGTTTTACTTTATTTACATATAAACCAGAACAGTCATTCAAAGATGTGTTTGAGAGTACACATAACCAGCTGGCAATGGTAAATAAAATGTGTGGATTTTTCTTAATGCCCTTTGTAGTGGTTTGAAGCTGTATGTATCCCAGAAAAACATGTTCTTAAGGTTAATCCTTCTGTAAGTGTGAGCCCATTGGAAGTAGGACCTTTTGATGATGGTATTTCAGTTAAGGTTTGATCCACTTCAAACAGTATGGGTCTTAATCTTATTACTGAAGTTCTTTATACAAGAATAAAATTCAGAGACAGCCATGAAAGCTAGAAGCTCAAATCAACAAAACTTGGAAGAGAAGGGAAAGACCAACAGACACTGCCATGTGCTTTGCCGTGTGACAGATAAGCCAAAGATTGCTGGCAGCCAGTCTTCAGGAAGAAAGCATTGCCTTGATGATGCCTTAATTTGAACATTTTCCTGGCCTCAAAACCATGAGCAATTAAATTCCCGTTGTTCAAGTCAAACCATTTCACGGTATTTGCGTTAAGAAAGCTAGGCAACTAAAATGCTCTTATTCTTGTTTTTGAAAAGATATATTTACAATTAGAAGTGGTTTATTTTTATATAGCAACATATTGTATTCTACTCAAAGCAGCATGATGGATTTATCAAAATTTCCTTATGAGATATCAGGCTTGAACAAGTATACACCTTTTGCTGTACCTTTATGCTATTTTCCTGCATCTTGAATTTTTATCTCCTTTTAATCCTATCCATGGGTTCCTTCTAGCACTATCCCTGAATGAAATGCTGGAGTTTGATTCCTTTTCTATTTCTATATAAATTACTGGCTATGTACCTACTAAACCACTTACTATAAAAGAGTAGAATTTGATTGTTCTTCTCAGAAGAATGCATTTCTACAAGAGAAGCCTTAAACAGATGACTTATATATATATAACAGGTAAGAGTTTAGCAGAAACTTTCTATTAAAACCCATTAGGCCTGGCTTAGAACTGCTCTCTATCTGTCCTGATGAATCCCCTTATCAGAACTCTCAAGATTTCACAGAGCATAAGTTGGAAATCAAAACAGAAAAAGTTGCAGACCCCAACTTCTAAAGGGGTAAGAAACAAATGTGTTGATGGGGAATGAGTGGCATAGGGACATGTGCACTCCATATAAAGGGGCAGCTACTTTTCCGCTTTAGTCTACTAATGTCAGGTGGACCTAAAGACCCTGTCTGTTCAGATCATAAAATGCTTCAAGAGAAGCCAGACGTCCAGATTGCTTTTATTAAAATTCTCTCAGCTTTTGAATGTTGGCAATACATTTATGTGTATTTTTTTTTATAAAACAATGGATGGGCCAAATAAAGCACATCTTTTGACTAAATCTCACCTGCAAACTGCCAGATAAGGACCTCTGCATCCTTGAATGTAGGCCCCAGGAAAGAAGAAGTTATATTTATTATATTTCTACTTTATTTTCGTCATCAAACACAATCTCTGGTACAAAGCAGGTATTCAAATTTGTTGAATGAAAGAATAAATTATGAATGAATAGATCAAATAGACCACTATCAGAATGCTCCAATAGTTTCATTGTCCCATGAATTAAATGAAGGCAATGTAGTATATTAGAAAGAGCACCTGTCTAGAAGGGAGAAGATGTGATCCAAACCTGTTCACTACAATGTGTGTAGTCTTAGGCAAGTCACTTTATTTAGTTAAGACAGCTTCCTCATCTATGAAACACTGAGATTGGATTACAGCATTGGTTTTTCAAATGATGTTTTAAGGAGTTTTTTGGATTATGATGGGAGATGATTCAAGGAGTTTCTGAAGAAGTGAGATGGGTGTTTGATAAAGAGAGAGTCATCAAGATTGGAGAATATAAGTAAAGATTACATTACCTTTTTGGTAAATAGTGACAGAGTAATTATAATCATTTGCCTGCCTCTTCCCAGAGTCCTGCTGAAAGCACACAAAAAAATTATTTTTAAGGCATGGAAACAGGCAGACCAAGGGAACAAAGGATGAAACAAGAACAAAATGAAATTGGAAACTGGGGACTTAGAAGGCTCAAGAATGCTTAATTTGAAGTCAGGTCACTGTTAGACTAAGTCCTGCAGAACTACTTGACTCTTTAGCCCATGTACATGTTAAAACCTTTAAAATTTACCTAAATATATGTAAACATATAGAGTACATTTGAGCAAAATATTCTAATACTAAAAATTGTCACTGTAAACCCTTGACTAGATGATTTTTTTAAAGCCATTCCTGTATTAATAATATTTAATTAGATATTTAAAAGTAGTTTGTATTGTAAAAGGTTGTGGATGTTGTACCTTCTCCCAAGTCCTGATACTACTGTGGGGATGCAGCAGCTAATTCATAAATGTTTTCTTGTCTTGAATGAAAATCAAGTCCATATTTCCCTGGCATTTTTACTCACAAAAGTCAAAAGTGTAGTCTGAGGTAAGAAGCACAGCATCCTCTCTGGTAACAAGTTTTAAGAAATCTCATGCTCTTTAATTCCAGTATTGCCAAATCTTCCATTTATGAAATACCTCTAAGAACTTGAGACCCAATTTATTTGCTATAGTAATTCATTAATTAGCATTTCAGAGCCAAGACAACAAGTATGGCCAAAGAATCATTTCTGATGAGATCAGCAGTAACAAAACTGAAGCAATCTCATTTTAGAAAATATCTAAATGGGGTTCACTCATCAATATGTTTCAGATTCCTTCACAGCCTCCAGTCTAATGGGCTGAGCTGGGTTTTCTTGATATAGCATTTCAGTGAAACACTTTGTAATTCATTTTACACAGCTCTTATTAGATTTGTAAGAAGATACACACTGTATAAGCATTCCATGGTCACTTGAGAGGAGAGTAGTTATGTGACTCATTTAACAGGCAATTACCTGTTTAAAAAAGAGACAAATATCCTGTGTCTGACAGAGGCTATGCCTGTATGACGTGAACCAAATGTTTGAGTCTTTAAAAATTCTACACTGAGGCTGATTCTGAGCTCATTTACAGAATTTACTGGTCTTCGACTAGTTAAAAATCACAGTTACTTGATGAAATGCTTCTGTAGCTTGACTGTTGGTAGTCTGATGAATCTACATGTGACAAAATCCATAAAATAAATACACATACATTTACAAAGAGTGCATATATAAGTGGTGAAATATGAATACATTTGGTGGATGCATCATTGTCAATGTCCGGTGGTGATTTTTTACTATTTTTGTGCAAGATGTTACAATGGGGGAAAATTGGTGAAAAGTATATAGGATCTTTCTATATTATTTCTTATAATTTCATGTGAATCTGCAATTTTCTGAAAATCAAAAAAGCTTAATAGACTAGCGGTAGTTAGCCACATGTACTGATTTGGAGAGTATCACCAACTCTATCTGATGGCCTTTACTGTCATCATCTAACTTATGTAAACTACCAGACAAAGTTTTAGCTCTGGCTAACGGGCTTTATATAGAAAAGCAACTTCTTAAAAGTCTTGTGCATTTCAAAAATGTCACTTACAAATAGCAGAATTCAGGTTAAGATATAATTTTCTTTATACAAATAGCTTGGAATTAGGGATCAAGAAAGTTAGAATGGCACATTGCGCTTATTTCCTAGGAGCACACTATAGTGTGATATGCTGGTGGTTTTGTTTCACTCTGGATCAAGATGATGGACAGATTGGAGGGCAAGATGGCAAATGAGTTATGGGACTCTTCTCCTGAGAGCATCCTTATGGTAGGGTGAACTGATGGCCTTTATTCATACTCTTTGCCATTTAATTTTATGGTATCCTCCTTCAGCAAGTGGAGCTTTGATCCTACCTCTTGACTCTGGGTTTGGCCTTGTGGCTTGCTTTGGGCAACAGGTAGTTAGTAGACATGAGCAAGCAGAGTCTTAAAAAGCTACTGTGTGAAAAAGACAAAAAAAAAACCACAATTAAAAATGGGCAGAAGACTTTAATAGACTCTCTCCAAAGATGATATACAAATAGCCAAAGAGCACATGAAAAGATGATCAAAATCATTAGCTATTAGAGAAATACAAATCAAAACTGCAATGAGGTATCATTTCATGCCACTAGAATGGCTACTATTACAAAAACAAAAAATTGTTGTGCAAGACAGTTTGATGGTTCCTCCGAAGAATTAGTATATGATCCTGCAAACCCACTGCTAGGTATATAGCTGAAAGATTTTAACACAGAAATTCAAACAGATATTTGCACACTGATGTTCATAGTGGCATTATTCACAATAGCCAAACGATGGAATCAACCCAAATGTCTATTTACTGAAGAATGGGTAAACAAAATGTGGTAAATTAACATAATGGAATATCATTCAGCTGTAAAAAGGAATGAAGTTCTGATACAAAAACATGCATAAACCTGGAAGACATCATGTTGAGTGAAATAAGCCAGATACAAAAGGACAAATATTGCATGATTTCACTGATATGCAATAATTAGAATAAGTAAACTCAAAGAGTCAAGAAACCAGAAAAAAAGGCTAACAAGGGATTCAGTGGTTAGGGAATATGGATTCAATGCTTAAATTGTACAGAATTTCTCTTTGAAATAATAAAAAAGTTTTGGTGGTGATAGTAGCAGTGTGGATGTAATTAACAGCACTGAATTATATATTTTCATGTGAATTAAAGGGGAAATTTTAGGTTATAGATATGTTACTAGAATAAAAATTGAAGAACAAAAAGCCTATGATATGGTACAACACAAACAATGAATCCTAAACAGTAAACTATAGTCAATAGTACAATTATAAAAATGTGTTACCAATTGTAATAAATGTATCACACTAAAGCAAAATAATAATGGAGTGGTATAGAGGGACTCTGTATTTTACGCATAATTTTGCTATAAACCCACAACTTCTCTAATAAAATACACACACACACAAATGAAAAACTTGTGTGGTTGAGCTTGAATCAGCAGAACTGAACTTAGGAGAAGATGAGAGAAATGTGGAGCTGAGCTGCCCTGTTAAACCACTCCAGCTGAGCCCAACCTGTAGTAGATTCCCTGAGTGAGCCGAGCCTAGATCAGTGCTCCTTGCACACATAATTTTCAATAATAACTTGTTGTTTGAAGTCACTTGGTTTCCCCGTGATTTTATATACATCAGTAGTCGGTGACCGCTGAAGTTGTGATGAAGACCTATTCCTGTCAGATACAGCTGGTATCTGGAAGATCGGGATAGCGAGACAACAGGGAGAGGGCTAATACTCCAAACCTGGAGGAAGTATAATAAAAAAGTGCCAACTTTGTTACAGAAAATGGACACATGCCAGTTATTAAAGATGGAGAGATAAGGTCTGCTTGGGATAGGAAGTAAAGTTAAACTGATGCTGAGTCACATGAGTTAAATTCATGTGACTGAATACCTGGTGAGGCTGAGCCTGCAGGAAGGGATTAAGTGATCTTAGTTATAATGTCTGTGAAAGAAGGAGTGAAGCAGGTGGTTTTAGCTTCAATCTAGATCAGGAGTAACCATTTTTTTCTTTTGTGAAAGGTCATATAGCGAACATTTTAGTCTTATGGGCCACCCAATCTCTGGCAAAACTATTCAAAAAAAGGCTGCTATAGCACAAAACCAGCCATAGATAATACACAAACAAATAAGTGTGGCTGTTTCAACAAAACTTTATTTATAAAAACAGGCGGTGGGCCAGAATTGACCCACAGGCTTCGTTTGCCATCCCCTGATCTAGATCATTGTAATCATACTGTTATTGTTGAATAAAACTCTAAATTAATTCTTTGTGAACATGAGGATGCTAAATATTAGGCATGCATAACTGTCATCTCCCCTGTCTAACTAATGTAGGCATCAATAATCTATCCTGGAACTCTTCCCTACAGTTTGGAAATGTCCCCTGAATTCTTCATATCACATCAATCCACTCAGTCATTAGCAATCTATCTGCTAAGTTACATAAAGCAAAAATAGTTCACAAGCTTAAATCAAGGTCTTCTATTGTATCAGCCATAGAAATATATTGCAATTTAAAAAATGACTGTTTTAGTTTCCTAGGCTGCTTAAAGCAAATATTATGAAATGGTTCATCTTGAACAATGGGAATTTATTAGCTTACAGTGTTTAAGTGGGGGAAAATGTCCAAACCAAGGCATCATGAAGGTAATGTTTTCTTCCAGAAGACTAGCTGCTAGCCATCCTTGGCTTCTGTGCCACATGGCCAGGCACATGGCGACTTCTGCTGACCTCTCTCTTCTCATCCCCATTTTGTTGATTTCAGCTTTTTGCTCCTATGGCATGTGCACACATGCTGTCTCTCCCTCTTTCTTCTTTCATTATGTTTATAAAGGACTCCAATAAATGGACCTATTCTGAATGAGGTGGGTCACATTTTAGCTGAAGTAGCTCCCTCAAAAAACCCTACTTACAATGGATTCACATCCACAGGAATAGATTAGATTTAACAACATGTTTTTCTCATACACACATAGCTTCAGACCACCACAGTGACTATCAATGTAATGGCAGCCCTTCTGGCAACAAATTGGAGGTATCTGTAGTAGACTAATAATAACAAGAATAACACATGAAGTTGTAAGAATTGTTTAAAGCTTATTAAATCAAAGTATTTACAACCTGTACATATTTGCTTTTGACATTGTGAAACTTGTATTGAGGACACAGTAAGGGACATGAAGACTCACACCAGGGAACAGTTGGTTAGGACAACACCCAGAGTCCAGAGCTGTGAAAAGGAGAGGCAAAGAAGAGGTTTCTTTGTCAAATCAGGTAGAGTCCTACAGGATGTTCCATACATTTAGGTAGACCATGAGTTTGGGGACCATGTGACATGATGGTGAGACAAATTAGATAAGAATCTTAGTAACCAATCCCTAAATTCAACAGAAGTGAACACAAAGTCTTTGCTACAGAGCTGTGGTGATGGCAGATGGAAAATGTTTTAGGGGGAATTACAAGTACTGCTAGCTGTTTTTGAGGAAACTGTCAAATTGAAAAAGAATTTTCTCTATACAGGTCCAACAAAGCCGATATGGATCATTGATCATGAGTTTTGGTGGTTTCACCTGCTCTGAGGCTAAGTCACCAGGCATGTGCTAACTCCTGCCAAGGTTGTTTCATTTTGAAATCAATTCCAAGGCACTAGTGCTTCTAGCCAAAGCCTCTTTGCTAACAAGGCCTGCATGGGCTGCATCTGGCAAAACCAATAAGACATGACACTGGCCTTCTGGACTAACAATGGGATTTCCTCATGGAAGCCATTCTTTATGGAGCAGTCATCCCTTGGTAATGACTTGTGAGCAGCTTGAACTCCACAGGCAATTCTTGACTAACCACTCCTTCTGCACTTCCCTGTAAAGAAGCCCAGCCTTTTTCATCACATGTAATTCATCACATGACTTGATCAGTCTGCAGAAGGACTGGGGGATGCTTCTGACTGGCACTTGAGAGGAAGCAGTAGCACTGGGTACAATCTCTAGTGGCAGGTGGTGGCTCAAGGCAATAGCAATTCAGAATCATTTAATGGTGCCAACTGGGAAATACTGAGCAAGAGTTTGGGGTACTGTATGTGTTGTAGTGAAACCATTAAATTGCAGTCTTATAGTTTGGCCAGTCCTCCTGAAAGGCTTGGAAGAAGCAAAAATTGTAGGGCTGTGACTTCTGAGTGAGTTTGTGGAACTTTCTTTTCCCTGCAATAACAGAAAGAGTTTAAACCATCAACTCGGATGGGGTTCCTTTGGTAGCGATGAGTTCCTGACGTTATAGGGTCAAGTGGGCTTTGCTAGCTAGAAAAGGTGTGACTTGAATTATATCTCCCCAATCCATGGCTAACTAAAAGGCAGGGATTCAGGGAACATCTGAGGCTAATTTTCCTAAGCTGGAGTTTCCTGGCATCCTTATTTACCACTATTCTTTCTTTGACACCCCTCTCACCGTACACTTCTCCCCCATGAACAGCTCTGAGCGTCAGAACTGGGGGGAGGAGAAAGCAGCTCTCTTCTCTAGCCTCTCTTTCTATGCCAAACGTTGACCCTCCTGTCCAAAATGGCTAGTTAGACCAGTCATGAGTGAAGTTGAATCGAATTGTGGCATATGTCTATAAATTACTGTGCTGTCTTACCTACTAAATCTCAAACAGAAAATGTCCATCAAGATTACAAATAACCCCAGGATACCAGGGCCTCAAGTTTCAACACAGAACTTGGAGGGGTCTCCAGAAATAATAAAAAAAAAGGACAAAACAAACAAACAGAAAAACTTTGACTCAATCTCCCTTTCCCTTTACTTTTAATATCCTTCTCCCCACTTTCAACCCCCTAAGAAGGAGGTGATGTGGGGATGAGTCTGGGTCCATTAAGGTGAAGAATCTTATATCTGAGCCTTCTGGAGAAGTCTTCATAAGACAAAACCTGGACTTTATTTGTGGTAATTATGTTCCAATATGACTCAGGCACTTGTAGTCTGGCCAGTTAACAAAGCATCTGTTTACAGAAATGTGCTGAAATATGCAAAGCACCACTGCCAAGTGTGTTTCTATTCTATCCCTTTCATTTTCCTCCTATGAAACTCAGAAGCTTGCCTCTTTCTTCTATTAAAAAGAAAATGACTAGCAGGGGAAAGATGTGAATTTTACGGAGGCTGAATGAAATGCAAGAAACTATTATTGTGAAATGGTCTACCTAATCAATAATATTCCTAAATTGTCTGGTTTTACAGATGATTTAATATAACCCAAATATGAAGAAAATAAAGCTTGCCTAGGGAAATTCATTTTAACATTTATTAATGCTATTTTCCTCAGCCTGTATATCTGCTAGTGAATCATTTTATTTTCAGTGATAGCATCCCATAGAACCCCATTAGGGCCTTCTATGTTGTGGGAACGACTCAAGGTACATCTTCGTTCAGGGACACAAAGTGATGCACTAGATGGAAGGACCACTCTCTTTGTAAGGATGTTTTAGAGCATAGACATTAACAAGGAAATATTCCATAAACTTTAAAATGCTAAATATTTACATCCTTATCAATGATCATATGGTATTTCTCTCTCTCTTAAAATCCTACAGCTACATTTTGAAAGAGTTATAAGTATAGTGGGTACATATGGTTTTATGCTTTTGTTTTCCTCACCTAACATATCACATGCATATTTCCATAATGGAAGACACAATACAATTTTAAAGCCCACAGATGATTCAACATATTGATGTATTTAGTGAATATTTTAATACTTCTTGTCTGTTCTGGAGCTAATATCTTAGCATTTGCCAATTGGAAGCAATTTTTAACTATACTAAATATGTATGTACTTGTTTCCCAGGACACACAAGACTGAAAGATGCAAGTTGCAGTGTTTGTACTTCTCACTAAGAATAGCCGTGGGTTCTCAGCTCTGCCAGTATAATTCTGGACCTGCAGCCCAAAGTCCCTCCCTTGTGATGGCAGAATCCTTCTGACAGTTCACACATGTTCTTGGATAGGCATTACCCTTTCCCTCTTTGCTCTGGGTCTGGCTCTCCATCTGCTACATACTGAGCTCTTTTAATATCTTCCTCTTGTCTCTGCACTGCCCTACCAGCTTTCTGAATGTTGGTATTTCTTTTGTGATCCCAGCTGCACTAACAGAAAATTATTGTGCTGGGTTGGGGGAAGGGATCTCTTCCCATCATTGATAATATTATTTTATTGGTCTTCATTATAGAGCAGGCTTTTATATGTTCACTCATTCACTGAGCCAATGGTTATGAGCACATCTATAGCTCTGGTCTCTTGCACAGCACTGGAGATGTAATGGTGGCCACACAGGCGTGGGATCTCCCTCATGGGGCTTACCATCTCTTGATGGTCTTTCACTACTTCACATTAGCAGGGTTGTTTTTTGTTCATCTGATTTTCTTTTACAGATTATTATTACCCCCCTGTCCTACTCCCACATGTGTACACACACAACATGGTGAATTCCTCTGGTCACACCTATACCCACTGATGTCTAATCAATATCCCAGGCAACAGAGTGTACTTTCTCCCCTACGAAGTGAAATGCTTCTTCAACTAACACATTCATTGAGAAGTTAAGGAGGGTGCCTTCTGCATTTCTTCTGAGTCTCCTTTATGAAAGCATCACTGTGTCACATCCATGTGTGGACACTCATATACTAACAATGAGTGCCTGTGGGCACACACAGATTAAGGTCCTTTTGTGGATTTTCATTACTCATATATAAATCCTTATTCCTAAAAATATATGTAAGTTACCTCGATGTGAATATAAGTATTGTACACCCATGCATTTGATATGTTAATATAAATGCAAACATGTTAAAATGGCTAAAAATGAGTGTTGTAGAAATAAAATAGCTGTTCATATTCAGTATCCCAGCAACCACCAACCGTACTTGGAGTAATCCAAGTTAGATGTTGATTGCTCAGTGAGGAGGCAGAGAAGGGAAAGAGGAAGCTAAAGTAGGAAATCAGCCATCATAAACCCCAAAGAGGAAAGCCTTCTGTGGGCTTAAAATAGATATCAGGTGCCTCTTATTGTAAATGTCTAACATGCAAAATGGGGTGAGGATGGGAGTGGAGGCTGGTGAAGTTTCTCTTTATAATAGCAGTCCCTCTCAACATTTTACCCAAAATCCTGAGGACGAACAGGACAACCCAACTTCCTTCCTCTTCTTCAAAGAGTTTTTCATTACTTTGAGTCTTTATTCAACATCTACCAGGTACAAGACAGTGTGCTAAAAGGGATACAAAACAATAGGTCATTCTGGATGAATCAGGTTGAGCTCAATCTCTGCTCCAGCCTGGGCGGAAAACCTTTCTTACCTGCAGTTCCTTTGACAGTCATAAGAGATAAAATTATCACCTCTCAGATTGTTGAGAGAGAAGTAAAAAACAGCATATTAAAAAGGACACTGCACAACATCCTGGCAAATGATTAACCAATTTATTTAAATAGATTCCTTCTTGCCTGTTTCTCTTCCTCATTCACTCTTTTCCTCCTTCTTCCCCTACAAGCCTTTATTTCTTCTTCTCATCAAAGGAGATAATTTATTTCCTAAGGTCAAAACTTATTTTAATGGTAAGCAAATTTTACATCCCAACAGTGAAATTTAAAAAATTCACAAATGTTTATGATTTTGTGAAATGATGTAACTGTTCAGAATTGGATAGGAGAAATCTAAGTGATATTCATGATACAAAACAATATCTTATTAATTCCAGCCAGAATAAAAACACAATCATGTTTTTGGAGTTTATGCATCTTCTTTTCTGATCCTTACTATAATCCTGTAGCAAAGGTTTCTTTGTCACCCTCACAAACACTAAAAAAATTCGAGATAGCTGCCAGAGTAAGAGAGCTGCGAGGTGGTAAAGTAGTAGAGCAGAATTTGAACTCAAGTCTTCTGATGCTAAGTCCTAGGTTCATTCTCCAAATCTATGCTGTTCATGATTGCAAATAACTGCTTAGATGACAAGCATTCTCTTATAGAAGTGGCAGAATTTTATACTGAAGGTTATGGGAGAAAACTGTGGCTTTTCTTCACCACCCTCTACCACCCTGGTCAAATCTGTCACAGATACAAACAAACACATTCATCTATACACAGGTGTAGTGGGGGGGGGCTCCCTACCACTTGTTGGGGATACAAAGACAAAATGTCATTCCGGAGTGAATCAGGCAGGGCTTAATCTCTGCTCTGTCATGGATCCTACATGTTGTTTCATACTAGTACATAATTTTCATTATAAGGTCCATTACAAAATCTTGTTACATTGCTCTTCTAGTCTAGCTGGTTTTTCTAGAATGATGAAGTCTTCTAAAATAATACGCTAGATTTTAAAGTGAATTTGATCTCTCATTTTGAAGAATTTTATGGTATTAGCCAATGTACATTATTCCCTTTGGTGCTTAGCTTATTTCACAAACCTTTAAGAATGACTTCAGCTCTTTTGTTCCATCTCAAATTGCCTTCTATCAGCAAGGAAACTCTGCTACTGACTATAGTCAAATATAGATACTTGAGTGTGTGTGATGCAGGTTATGGAAATGGCAGGGAGAAAAGAAATGAACTCAAGGCAGAAAAGCAAATTAATGAGAAGTAAGGAGTCTGGTGTTAGCAAGAGAAATGAATGAAATCATGTGAACTCTGGTTAGAGAAGGGTTTTGTATTCTCTCTCCACCAACACCTCATCTCCACCTTTACACCTTCTGCCCTCGCTTGTTGCTTAGTAGGATTGAGCTAGCTGCTGAAATCAACTATGTCAACGATAGAGCCTCAACATTGGAAGATGGGAAAGACCAAATTACAGGTGATGAGAGAAGAGTGACCCCACGAAGATGTGAAATATCCCTAGGTCAGCAAGATGTTCAGCCAAGGTCATGAGCAAGAAGAAGTGAGCTACAGCAGTAAAGATTCCACCCCTGTGCTAGGAGCTTTCAAAACTTCTCTTGGCTGGAACTCTGCCCCGGGTTGAACTGGGTTACAAAGTGGAGGTTGGGTTCCAGAGATCACAACACAGGAGTCTTCGGGGCAGCAAGTAAGGTTATTGTGAGCCACACATGTTGGGTTACTGGTAAGATTGTACCTTAATTAGCTAGATCGTAGTGAGTAAAATTTAGTTGAGTGTCCTCCCAGCTACACAATCATCTGCCATCCCAGAGGAGATGAAAGAAAATAAGGCTTTCGTTTAGATTTACTCTATAAATTCAAAGGCGTCTCTCTTGAACTGTGATACAAGTAAAAATATAACACACATTCTAAAAGTAAATTCTTCAGATTGTGAAAATGAGTTCAATTTATATGAAATGATAGAAAATGAAACCATCCAAATAACAGTATCCTCATTCTTCTCTGAGATATAAAATGGGACGCCTTAATAGGGAAGTTACAAATGAGCTACAAGGGAGAAAAGAAGAAAGAAAATCTTTAGACATTCAGAGCAAGCCTTTTCTTTATTTTCACCCTGATAAAATTATAATCTGTCAAGAAAAATTACCATCATCACAAATTCTGATCATCCATATTTAAAGCCAGTAATAGCTAAGGACAAAAGTTAAAAGATTTGCTTCAAATTATTACCACCAACACTGCATTTTGATATACAAATAGGGAATAACTATTTCTTGGCAATCGTTTATAAATTCCAAATTGTACCAAATTATTAAATGCCTCCGTCCATGCACTGGCCCATCTCTCTGCTTACTCATTATGGTGTGATGTATCTAGTACATCTCCATGGTAACTTCTAGGCACCTATGTATGTATAGCTGAGTGTCTTTCATTCGTCTCACATGCTTTATTTTATTTTAATCATGGACTACCTTTGTCAAATGACTGCATGTATGTGAAAATTATGCACACATACATTTACATGTGCATGTCTATACACATGGGCTTGCTAACATTTCCAAAATGGATTTCAAGTAATTTAGGAAAAATGGATACAACTAGTAAATGGCAGTTAAAATTTAAAAATTTAATTGAAATCATTTATTAGAAGGGGAAAGATAATTATACTAGGAAAATACGATAAGACTGTTTAAATATTCTGATAGTCCAGGTGCCTTGAGCAGAAAGGGAAATGCATAGCATCATTATACGGTTTTCTTATTTAATAAAAAGAAGGTAAAAGGCAAACTTGCCCTCATCCTTAATAGAAAGGGGAATTCATTTGAGTGGTATCTTAGAGAAAAGGTATTGATAGTGTGATAAAAAGCATCCTGCAAGGTTTGAATACCTTTGTCAAGGTAACATGTCAGTAATTGCTCTGAGAGGTCAACCAAAGAGGACCTTGTCACTAGGGGAATGGAGTAAGATTGTGCTGCTTATCCTTTTTGTAATTTTTCTTCCTGCTACCATGTGAGAGATTCCTGCTTTCCACACATCAAAACCTATCCCCAGGAAGTATTTGATAGTTATCTGAATCCATAATTTTCACTTCCATGGTATTTTCCTTTTAAGATTTATCTCCAAATATGGGATGAGAGAATTTTGCCTTGTCTTTCAATTTTGGAGAAAAAGGAAGAGATTCATTAGGAGTGAGTGTAAGAGGCCTTTCCTGGGACTGCCTGCTTCTCAAACTGTCTTTCTATCCCAAAGTAATTCCCTCAGTGATTCCACTTAAGATGCATCTGAGTATGAAGGCAAACTACCAACACATATGCCACATATGTACTGATTAAATACCTTGCTCAGAAAATCTTTTACAGATTACATTTTCTAAAGATGGAAAAATACAAGAACTTCCGAAATATGGTTTTGGGATGCTGCATGGGTAATTAATTCATGAGTAATTAAAGTTGGGTTGGAATAAAAATTATGAACAATTTCTGGATGATTTTGTTTAATCAGCTCTAGAAATTTGGTTTAATATTTGCAGATACAATATGGAGGAATTTAATTGCATCAACAGTCATTTCAGAGTTGGCTGGTGGATCAATGTGGTTAAAAGCGAGAACGTTGGAAGCAGATGGCCTGAGGTTCATGACCCACTGTCTCATTTACGACCCCTATACTCATAAACAAGTTACTTACCCTCTCTGAGCCTCAGTTTTCTTGGCTGTAGACTGTGATAAAGCACTCTACCTTCCTCATGAGGTTGTTTTCTAGAATGCTTTAAGTTCAGATAATATATATAAAATGATTAGCATTGCTCCTTGAACACAGCAATTACTCCAAAAATTGTTGATTTTACTGTCATGACTACAATTGTTATCATTTCATTATCCACTAAAAAAATACAATAGAAATGTAAGCATGGAAACTTTTCAAAATTCAAAGTGCAGTAGAATATATAAAAATAAGCAGCAGTATTTTCTTTTCCGTGGGCCTTAATTAGAGATCACTTAGTCCAACTGTCAATAAACATGGAAAAATCAAAATGAATTAAAAGATTTATGCAGAACTGAGGTTGTTTTCAGGTTCTCTGACAGAAATGCGAGCATTTTTACTTTTTTTTTCTATCTTTCAGGACTCCATTTAATCAAAATGATTTGAAATACTTTATTTTTAAAAATGCTAATTTGGAGATCTTAAAAAAAAAGTACAAGTTCTAAAAGATATCAGATGGCAGACCAAAAGAAAATTGGGCATAGTCTTCAGGGAAATATTTTGTACTCTGTCCTTTTTCATTTATTTTTGGGTAGGTTTCCATGGAGTTCTATCCTTATGGGATAATTGGACTATGCTGATATCTGTCTAAGCAGCAAGAAAATATTCTAGCAAACTAAACCTGAAGTAATATAACTTTTCTCCATGATCCATTCAAGTGAAGTGGGGTTTCTTAAGCCGGTGTTCAATATTTCTGGATCAGAAACATTTGGGAGCTCGTTAAAAATTCAGCTAACTAAATCTTAACCAGCCCACACTAAATCAAAATATTAGCCCCTAATATGCATTTTTAGCAGACACCCATATTGTTTAAAAACCATAGTTGTAAACTTTGGATTAATAAGTGCTTTCTTTAGTTATTTTAGAGGAAGGCATTTCTTTTGCCAGTTACTATTTGTAGATGAAAGATAATTAGGACCAAGCTATTTTACTATTATTGATTTGGGGTTCTCCCCACATTGGTGAGGCTGGTCCTCACCCCTGGCAATATTGGAGTGATAGGAATGGGCCATGGCAGCTGTAGTAATTGAGTGCAATGAATTGTAAGCACAAGGAGGCATCAGGTTCCTTGGGCAGGGTCTCCGTGGTTATTTGTCAGCTCATTTGCATATTCATTTATGGCCTTAGGCCATTTTTACTCAATTGAAATGAGTATCTAACTCATCTATACAACACCTAAAATCAGCCCTCAGATAACAGGCAGAATGAGACCCGGAGAATATTAACACTTTAAAATGAATTATTAAATGAAACAATAAAACCAGTTTTCAAAGGGCTGATTATTTTTTTTAAGTTTTTTTTTTTTTGGTGTTCTCATTGGATACATATCATTTTGCAGTAGACCTCTTCACATAAATAGGACATTATATATATATTCTGTGAAATATCTGAGTAGCATTTCTCAAATGTGATTTTAGAAAAATCACTGAGAGGGAAAAAAATGAGATTTTAGAAAGATAAAATTAAAATGTACATATTAAAATGGCCTAATCAAATTTAAATTTCTAAGACATGATTTCCCACATTTTCATCTAAAAATAAAGTTACTAAGTCAAGGCTTCCAGGAAGATAGTGGACCATAGAGGAGTGAGTTTGCTCCTGCTCTATGAAACAAGATAGAAGATGAGGAGAAAATGTCCAGGACTGCAGGTCCTGGGGTGTGAGTAGTCTAGGAGGGTTCTTAGTCAGTTTTGGGGGATTGGGATAAGGGGAGAGTGAGTGGGTCGGGAGACAGGGATTCCTACCAGGCAGGCTGAGATGCACTGGGGAGGTATGATCGGAAGGAACTGACCTTCCTTGGCTCCAGCCTGCATAGCTGCCAGCTGGGGAAACATCCACATGTGGTTGTGGTGGGCAGTGCCCTCAGGGAGACTGGAGGCAGGAGATCAATCGTCCACGGGTGGGCCTTGGGGTGGGGGGTGTGATTACCTGGTTGGGTTCAGGAATAGCCGGCCCACAGTTGTGGTGTCTGGCATGCCCACCAGCACCATGGATCAACTGATCAGTTGATCCCCCATGTGCTGGTCGGCTCCGAGGTCTCCTGGCACAGACTGCCAGCAGGCTGCTTCTGGTGGAGCAGCACCCCTGATGGAGCAACCCCCCTGCTGAACACGCAGACCTCAAGTCCTCTATCCTGGAGGGACTGGCTGAAGGAGGAGGAGACTGGAGTGTGCCATCTGCTGGTCAGATGTGGTTAGGAGTTCAGGTTGGGTCTACTGCGTAGCAGCCAGCCATTCTGCCACTGGAGTACCCATGCACCCTGGCCTACCTTATAATAGACCTTAAAGTTGAATTGTATCCCCTACATGAGATGTGGATCTTGATTTGACAGGGAATAACTGACAAAGTGTAAAAGGAAACATTCAGCAAAAACTAAGTAAATACAAAACTTGAGAAGACTGAAGGAAACTAACTTGCATAATAACCACATCAAGATAAACAAATGCCCAGAACACACAAAAAAAGTCACAAAGCACACAAAGATACAAGCAGAAATGGCCCAGCCAATGACCCAATCAAAATTCCAGAGGGGACACAAAATATGGAACGACTACTCAAGGATATTTATAAAGATTAAAGCATATCAGGACGACACTAGAAGAGCATAAAGAAGAATTCAGGAGGTTAAACAGAAAAATGGCAGATCTTAGAAGAAATGAAAGATGGAGCAGACCAAATAAAACTGAGACAAACGATACCAGATTCGAAGAAGCAGAAGGAAGAAGTGAGCTAGAAGATAGAACAATAGAACTGGAGTGCACAAAAGAACAAATAGCAAGAAAGATGGAAAAAATGCAACTGGATCTCAGGGAAATGATGAACAACAAAGAGGTGCAAAAATGGAAGAATTATTGGTATCCTAAAAGAAGAGAAGAACAAAGGGTAGGGAAAGTTAGTCGAAGATATAATTGGAGAAAACTTCCCAACCCTTAAAAAAGACATGAATATGCACATCAAATAGGCCCTATGAACTCCAAATAGAATACATCTGAACAAGCCCACTCCAAGACACATTCTAACCACACTGTCTGTTCTGAAAAGAAACAGAAAGTCCTGAAAGCAGCATGAGAAAAACAATATACTACACACAAGGGAAAACACATAAGACTGACTTTAGACTACTCAGCAGGCACCATAGAAGTAAGAAGGCAGTGGTATGTTATTTTTAAGATGCTGAATGAGAAAGGTTTTCAACCAAGTATTCTTTATCCAGCTAAGTTGTCCTTCAAAATTGAGGGAGAGGTTAACATATCCAAAGGTAAAGAAAGATTGAGAGGACTAGTCAACAAGAGACCAGCCCTACAAGAAATACTAAAGGGATCCCTGTCAACTGATAAAAAAGACAGGAGAGGGAGATCTGGAAGAGGGCACTGAAGAATATAAGTAAAGGTAATTTAAAGGAAAGGAAAATAATATACAGATCTGGCAAATAAAAACTAAAGGACAAGATGGTAGAATCAAGAACTGCTCCTAGAGTAATTACTTTGAATGTTAGTGGACTAAACTCACCAATTAAAAGATACAGACTGACAGAATGGATCAAAAAACATAATCCATTTATATGCTGTTTACAAGAGACACATCTTAGACTCAAGGACACAGTGAGATTGAAAGTGAAAGGATGGGAAAAGATCTATGCAAACTGTAACCGAAAGAAAGCAGGAGTAGCTATACTAATATTAGACAAAATAGACTTTAAATGTAAAGATGTCATAAGAGACAAAGAAGGACACTACATATGAATAAAAGGGACAATTCACCAGGAAGAAAAAACAATCATAAATGTGTATGCTCCCAATCAAGGAGCTCCAAAGTACATGAGGCACATATTGGAAAAACTGAAAGTAGCTATCATGGTCCCCTAGCTAGACTAACAAAGAAGAAAAGAGAGAGGACACAAATAAAACCAGAAATGCGAGGAGGGTTGTTGGCACAGATCATAAAGAAATTTAAAAAATTATAAGAGAATATTAAGAACAACTATATGCCAACAAACTGGATAGCATAGATGAAGTGGACAAATTCCTAGAAATACATGAATTACCTATACTGACTCAAGAAGAAATAGAAGATCTTAACAAACAAATCACAAGTAAAGAGATCCAATCAGTCATCAAAAATCTTCCCACAAAAAAAAAAAAAAAAAAAAGCCCAGGACTCGATGACTTCACAGGAAATTTTATCAGACTTTTCAAAAAGAACTGACACCAATCCTGCTCAAACTCTTCCAAAAAATTGAAGAAAATGGAACACTACCTAATTTATTTTATGAAGCTAACATCACTCTAATATCAAAATTGGAGAAAGACAATATAAGAAAAAAAAATTACAGACCAACCACCCTAATGAACATAGATACAACAATTCTTAACAAAATACTAGCAAATTGCATCCAATTCCACATTGAAAGAATTATGCGTCATGATCAAGAGGGATTCACACCAGAAACGCAAGAGTGGTTCAACATTAGAAAATTAATCAACCTAATACAACATATTAACAACTTGAAAGAGAAAAGTCACATAATCATATTGACTGATGCTGAAAAAGCATTTGGCAAAATCCAGCATCTTTTCCTGATAAAAACACTTCAAAAGTTAGGCATTGAAGGAAACTTTCTCAATATCATAAAGGGCATATATGAAAAGCCCATAGCCAGCATCATATTTAATGGTGAGAAATTGAAAGCATTCTCCTTGAGATTGGGAATGAGACAAGGATGCCCATTGTCACCACTACTATCCAAAATTTTCTTAGAAGTACTAGCTGGAGCAATTAGATAGGAAATTCCTATTCCAAATAGGAAGGAAAGAAGTAGAACTTTCATTATTTGCAGAAGACATGATCCTATACTTAGAAAACCCTGAGAGATCTACAGTAAAACTGCTTGAGCTAATAAATAAATTCAGCAAAGTGGCAGGATACAAGATTAATGTACAAACATCAGTAATATTTCTATACACAAGCAATGACCTACTGAGGTGACATCTAAGGAAAAAATTCCATTCAGAATAGTAACCAGAAGAGTTAGGTATCTAGCAATAAGCCTAACCAAGGATGTCAAGGACTTACACACAGAAAATTATTAAAAAATTGCTAAAAGAAATTAGAAAATGACCTAATTAGATGGAAAGACCTTCCATGCTCATGGATAGGAAGGTTGAATATCATCCAGATATCAGTTCTATCCAAACTGATGTCAGATTCAATGCAATACCAATAAAAATACCAACAACCTACTTGAAAAACTTGGAAAAATTGGTTATTACATTTATATGGAAGGGAAAGAGACCTTGAATAGCTAAAGATATCCTAAAAAAGAAGAGCAAACTGGGAGTCTATCACTTCCTGACTTTAAAGCTTACTATAAAGCCACAGTGGTCAAAACAGCATGGTACTAGCACAAAGACAGAAGGACTGACCAGCGGAATAGAATCAAGAGTGCAGAGATTGACCACCAAATTTATGGACATTGGATCTTCTATAAAGCCCTCAAATCCACTGAATTGGACAGAATAGGCTTTTCAATAAATAGGCATGAGAGAACTGGATTTCAACAGCCAAAAGAATGAAAGAGGACCCCTACCTTACATCCTATACAAAAATAAATTCAAAATGGATCAAAGACATAAATGTAAGAGCCAGTACCATAAAACTTCTAGAAAAAAAGTAGGAAAACATCTTCTAGGATCTAATAACAAGAGGTAGCTTCTCAAACTTCACACCTAAAGCACAAGCTGTGAAAGAAAAAATATACAAATGGGAACTCCTTAAAATCAAGAGCTTCTGTGTGTCAAAGGACTTTGTTAAACAGGTGAAGAGGCAGCCAACTCAATGGGAGGAAATATTTGGAAACCACATATTGGATAAAGGCAACATAAGAACAAACAACCCAATTATAAAGTGGGCAGAGGAAATGAATAGGCGCTTTTGTGAAGAGCAAATATAGATAGCTAAAAAACACATGAAGAACTGCTCGTCTTCATTGGTCATAAGGCAGATGCAAATGAAGATGACAATGAGCCTCACACCTATAAGAATGGCTGCTATTAAACAAACAGGAAATGATTAATGTTGGAGACGTTGCGGAGAAATTGGAACACTTATTCACTGTTGGTGGAAATGTAAAATGGTTTAGTCACAGTGGAAATCAGTTTGGTGATTCCTCAGAAAACTAAATATTGAGTTGTTCTTTGACCCAGCAAGTCCAATACTCAGTATACACTGAAGAATTGAGGGCAGTGACATGAACAGACAAATTTTCACACTGATGTTCATAGTGGCACTATTCACAATTGCCAAGAGATGGAAACAATCCAGGTGCCCATCAACAGAGGAATGGATAAGCAAAATGTGGTACATACATATGACGGAGAATTGTGCAACATTTAGACAAAATGAAGTCCCGAAACATATGACAATATGGATGAAACTTGAGGACATAATGCTGAGTGAAATAAGCCAGACACAAAAGGACAGATACTGTATGATTCCATTGTTATGATTCTGATAAAGCTGCCAGTGTTTTGGAGCAGGTAGAAGGAAAAATCTGAGTCGAGGGCATGGTAGCCCATGGCAAACTCTGGGACCCATTCTGTAGCTGCTTGTTGAAGTGTACTTTGAAAATTATTGCTTTTTTTCTTTGTGTGTGTATATATATATATGTTATATTTTACAGCTAAAAATGGTTTAAAATGATTTTTAAAAACTATAGGCAGTTATAGTAATATTAGATAAAATAAATTCCTGAAATCTAAAAACAAAAAAGTTAATAGGTCACCACCAAGTTGGAGTTAGGATTTTTTTCAAATGTCTTTAAGGTCTTTGCAATGGAAATTATAAGAGCAGATAAGAAGTGTGCATGTGTGTGTGTGTGTGTGTGTGTGTGTGTGTAAAACAGCCCAATGCTATAAACTCCCCTCTGAGGTAACTTGAGTTTACCTTAAATTCTCTAATATGATAATGAAAAACCAGAAGTGAAGGAGGGCTCGAAAGTGGAAAAAAAACTTCCAAGAAAATCAGCTGAGTTTATGCCTGTCAAAATTTTTGAGGCCCCACCAATGAAAAAAGGAAACATCCAGAATACCATTTTTTAAATATATAGATTAGTAAAACAAACATGCACACACACAAATTGTTAACAAGAAATAACTATCTTCAAAAAAAAAAAAGAAAACTAAGTGTTGTAGGGGATTGAAGACAACTTTCTCTTATTCAGATCCATGGTAAACTTCTCTGCCTAATGTTAAAATTTCTTTTCCTGATTTTTCTTAATTTCTCTGCTTTCTAATATTGTTTTCTATTCTTTGAATAGGCATTTGGGGGAAGTCCACCAGTACTTTGTAAGTAAGTTAGCTCTGAAATGGTAACGAACCACAAAGCTCCTCCTTGTTACCAGCGTAGAGGGAACCCTAGTAATTGGGTCTCCTGGGCCTTCACTGTTCACCTGCCTTGATTCTGGAGGAACTTGTGCTCTGGGCCTCAGAACTGGGTTTGTGGGTTCTATGAATCCATAAGCCAAGTGATCAACGATGTGGTTAAGATATTTATTTTATAAGCAGCACAGTAAAAATTAGTGATTGATGATTATGTTTTCTTTTTTATTTCCACTCCCGAGTCTCATGACCTATTAAATTAATGTCTGTCTTGGGCTTGGCTCAGCTGTGAGACCCTCGCACTGAGGACATTTTTTTCAATCCATCCCGGCTTTCTATTACCCCCTCTAAAGTCTTGAACACAGGGTTTGACTTAGTTTCCTTAGGCTTGCAAACATCACAAACTACGTGACTTGAAATAACCGAAATGTATCACAGTTCTGGAGGCTAGAAGCCTGAAGTCAAGGTATCAGCAGGGACATGTACTCTTAAAACTTGTAGGGGAAATCTTTGACTTTTCCTATCTTCTGTTGGTTTCCTGGCAATCCTTACTGCTCCCTGGCCTACAACTGCAGTATTTCCATTTGTGTCTTCAGTGCCATACAGTATTCTCTCCTCTGTCTCTGTGCCCCAATTCTCCTCTTTTTGTAAGGACATTATTCATATTGAATTAGAACCTACCCTAATCCACTTTGACCCCATTTTAACTAATTACATATCCAACATCCTATTTCCAAATGAGGTCACATTCAAGGGGTTAGGACTTCAGCATTTGTTTTTGGGGGGACATAATTCAACCCATAACAGGTCCTTTCATCCATTCAATGCATTGTCTAAATTTTCCCAGGGGGTTCTGGGCCTTCTAATCCTCTTTGTGCCCTTCTCCTTGTGGCGCTTCATTTTCAGGTCAATATTATATTTCTCTTTCTGGATTTCACTACTCCTGGGCCAATCAACCTTGCAGATATGCTATTCTGGCTGATGTTCCACCCTCAACATTCAAATACGGACCTTCATTTCTCTTACAGTCTTTCCTCGGCTTGTTTTTACACAGTACATTCAGACTGCCAAACAAGTCCTGGACTTGGAACCATTAAGCAAACCCATTCATGTATTCTTTTCCCATATGTGCTGAGGTGTGAGCATATATAAGTCCTCTCTCTTGGACCGTAACTCCAACATTTTCAGGTTACCATCAAGCATCACAGCCAATTCTCTTGTAGTTCACAGACACCTCCAATTTCTTTCCATCTCCACTGTGTCTGCATCATAGGAACTGACTGCATGTTCTCTAGGATATCAGGGATTTGTGAGGATAGCGTGCGTGAGTTCAGAGGGAGAGCACTTCTTAACACAAAAGAAGACCAGACAAAACAGTTCTTAGGTAGTGACAATAGATGATGATTTCTCATCAGCAAAATGCTAATGTTCTCTTGGACATACAGGATGCTCAAGGGTTTCCTGATGCCACACCTCAGTCATTGCACTGTAGCCTGATACTTGTGCAGCAGTTTTTTTTTTTTACTTTCAGAAGTGCTCCAACTCCTCCTGTTCATCTAACTTCACAAATACCCATTAGCTGTCATTGACTAGAAATCAGTCATTCCTTCAACAGGATTAAGTCTAAACTCAGCACATGAGGCAACAGTTGCATGGAATCACACGTGTCCTTTAGAATTCTCTTTAAAACCTCATGAAATGTACCATAAATGATTTTGTGTTTACTCAACCTTCATGAGGTCAATCCAATCAGCTGTTCTTACTACATTGAAAAAGAGCACTATTCCTTTGGTCAACCAAAGGATGAAGTATTTTATATGCATTTGGAAACCTTGTTGACTGCAAACTATCATTATTGTTGTTGCTGTTATTTGTTAAACAAATAGTTAAATTTACATAAGTTGAAAGTTCACATGCAATGATGTCACTGACATCTCTCCATTTAAAGATAAAGAATATATGGGCCCAGAGAGGTTAAGTAATTAGCCTAAAGTCATAGCAATTAATTGGTAAGTAATTAGCCTAAAGTCACTTTTAGTATGTCACAAAAGTCACATACTAAAAGATCAGAGTTTATGATTCAGGTATTCCAATCCTAATTCAGGTTCTCTTTCTTTTACTTAGGAGTTAGGAAATTGCCTCCACATCTGAGAAACTAATGAGTTGCCAGGGTTTGCCTGGTATTCTGTCCCTGCAGGTTTCGGAAACTGAGCCTAGGTTGAACAAGAAAGAACCCAGAAATCATCAGTCTGCCTTGGGTGAAGAGGGTGGGAGTGCCATGCTCACCTCATATTTACCATTTCTGCATAGCCCATGCTGTCCAAGAACTTGAAATGGGACTGTGGGGTGGCAGCTTTGTGGGATTTGTGAAGGAGGGAGGTATCAGGAATTGCTCTTTTCTCTTTCAACATCCATTCAATCACATGAAAATTTTTAATTCAAGATTCAGTCATCTGATTTCCCATACAACCTCTATTAAATGAGAAGGCATAAAAAACAGGAGGAAACATTAAAGAGAAGAGATAATTGATTGAAGAATTTTTAAATGTATTTTTACGATGGATAAATTCTTAAAGTATTCATTAACTAATGGAATCATGGCCCTGTGCAATTTCTGTCTCTACAGAACAGGAGGTTACAAAGGGTGCTGTCATAATGACTCCTTGTCTCTCAACGAGCTGAGCTGGGCTTGCCTAGGCTGAGAAGGATGGAGGGTCTTATTGATATTCATGGTTAAGTTCATCTCAGCCTCAGGAGGCTGCTCCATTTACGGGCTGCCCTGGAGCATGAGGAGAGGAGAGAAAAGAAAGAGCTGCCACTGCATGCGGGAAACAGCCATGTGGAGATAGCGTGGAATTGGGTTCATGATTGCTGCGGGTCATATCTGGACAAATGTTTCATTCCACCTCTCTCAAGATGGCAGAAGACCAAGTGCTGTCAGTTCTCCAGGCATCTCTGGTACCTGCCATGCCTGGTGGTCCCTGGACAGCATGAGGTTGGACTTGTATGCCTACTTCCTAGAAGTTTGTTTTCAGAGCTGTTTCCAGGATTGGGTCCCCTTTCATTCCCATATACAAGGTCACCTTCCTCTAGTATGATGGGAAAAAGAGGAGCATCTGTGTCTGCTCCAGTATGTTCCACAGAGCAGTCTGTTTTCCCACTGTCACCAGGTTCCTGATTTCCTCTCTTAGGAAATCTCTTAGCTCTGCATCATCATTTTTCCAATGCCTTTTCACCTCTATGGGTGGGCCAGCCATCCTCCTCCATGTTTTGACGAATGCTGGAGCTGTTTGAAGCCTTTAAGGTGACTCTTTATTAAAGGTTTGGATTAACTGATGGTAGAAGGGCACAGGAAAGAAACTCTCAGATAGTTCAAAATGATAAACATTAACTTCTGAAAGTGTCCTTCAGTTATCCTGCTCACTGGATTCTCTCTCTGCCCATTTTTCTCCCTAGCAATCATTGGTTTCTTCACAGCTCTCTTATTCCTCACCTCAGAGGTTTCTCACCCAGCTCTTCTCCCTGGATGGATATCTGCAGGGTTCTTTACCCTCACACTCCTTGATTGCCATCCAGGGCTCCTAAAATCTAAAATCAGTTACTTTACTATGCAAACAAATTCGACTCTGTGGATTTAATACTACAAATCCAGGCTCTGTACTTACCTTTGTGCATGCAGAAGTCACATGAAGGCCTATCCATCCCAAAGCACCTTCCTTTGAACCTCACATGTATCTGGAACGTGGAGCTGTGGCAAGTTTTGTTTTAATAGTAATCTTTCCTATTTCTATTAGCATTTCAGAGAGAGAGAGAGAAAGAGAGGGAGAGGGAGAGGGAGAGAGAACTAAAATGTATGGAATTTACTAATCATTCTTAGCATTTAAATTGTCTTATCATTTAAGAAAAAAACCACCTCTTTGAGTCCTGTAATCAGCATTTCGGTTGGAGGCAAATTGCTACAATAGTGTGTCATGGGAACACAGGTTCAGGGCACAACAGGCACTTTCACAAATGATTCCTTTATTATTCATACAGAATAAAGAATAAAGACTTGGGAAAAGGCATATCATCTCTTTGCCACTTACACAGCACCAAATCCAAAAGAGCAAGGAAAGGAGTCCATCATAGCTGGTCTCCCAGGGTGGAGAAAACTGTTCCAAGTCAATAGATGGCAGCTCTGCACGCCCCATGTCACACTGGGGAAGAGAGACCAATCTATACTGTTTGAGTGTGGTTTTGATTCACCTCAGTGTGGAGGGTTCCTGCCAGTGAGAATCCAGGTTCTGATATGCATCTGGGGCTGCTTGTTCCTGATTTAAGGTCTGGCAGGGCCTTTTCATTAGACTTAACATCTTCCCCAGGGTGTGGAATCGCACAGAATAGAAAAGGACATGGAGTAGTGGAAGACTGAAGGGTGGCCTATTCGTGTGTGTTGTGGCTTCCCCAGAGAAGGAGGTGAGGGTAGGTGAGGTTTGGGTGGTGGTAGGTCTGTGACTTCCCTAACACATGGATGCTGATTTCAGACTGTCCAAGGGCCAAATTTCAGCAGCAGTCCTACGCTAAGATCTGAACTAAGTTACATAATGTTTCAGCTTATTTATCTGTAAAGTAGATACAAGTCTGAATCAGACTTGCCTGTGAGAACTCAAGGAGGTGTGAAAGCAATGATCACAGAACCTCTATTAACTACAATTGCTACTATGATTATGATTATGAAGTTGGGAGCTGTTTCTCCATAGTCCAGATGGGGAGAAAAATATTCCCTTTCATATCCACAAAATGATCACTCCCTGCTAGATCAAAGCCAAAGGAATCCAAGGATGATCCTGATCCCTCACATTCCACTGTCTGTAGGGCACCAGGTTTACTGTGGACCCATCAGGAAAGGTTCCCCTGGCATAAGCACAGGTCTCCAATTCCCCCCAAGAGCATTTGCTCTTGTTTTCAGAGACTCATAGTTATAGAAGTTCTCTTTCTGTCTTTCAGATTTTCAGGTAAATCTATGGCAGTATTTTATGCTTGTTCACCACTAATAGTATGAAGAAAGGATAATTAAAATTAAGAAAGCCAACCAAACAATACAAATTCATCACCTTGGCCTGTGAGAGCCCCTGGGCAGTCTCTTCTCTACCTGTCCAGCCTCTTTTCACACTCTGCCTCACTCCCAGCCAAACTCTTAAAGTAAAAGAGCAGAAGACAATTTAATGTAAAACACCCAAACCAAGAACTTTCCACCCTTACTTAGCTTTTTAAACCATTATAATAGCAGGGAAGAGGAGAGTTTAATGTAAAATGCAAAAGCCAAGAACATTCCTAAAGACAGGCTACAACCAATTATCATTGTGTAAAAGGATATAAGGATTTTATTTACCATCCTAATTATTCAATACTTAGGAATAAAATATTCAATATATAGGAATAAAATTAAACTTGAAAAATATGCAAGACAGATATGAAGGAAAATATGAAATTTTATTGTAAGTCTTAAGCAGCAGGTAGATGAGAGGACATATCCAAGGAGTCTGGGAAACTTTTTCAGTGCCCTGAAAGTAATATATTGTAAATGAATACCTAGTTTGTATACATGTGAAATATGTCTGGATATAAAATATTAGCAAGTATGAGGTCTTGATTCTCTGATTGACCCAGCTGTGAGCCAACCCAGAAGCTGTGTCACCAGCTTGGGGAGGTTCTTAACCAGCTGGTGAATGGATCTATCTCAGAAGATGTGGCTGTCTGAGGACTTAGGCTGGCAAAGACTCTCTAAAACCCAAACCATCAGTTCTCACATCCGCTAACGCCCCTCCTCCCACTTTCTTTAGATTAATGGCCTCAACATTTCCCACACCATTGCGTCTTAACCACATCTTTAATACCTCCCTCTCCTTCACCTCATACAACCAATCAGCTTCCATGTTTTATTGAACCCTTTGTCGGGGGCTGCTTGAATAAAATAATAAGTTAGCATTCCCTATGACTTTAATCAGGATGTGCTCCTAAGTTTCCATTCTTCCCTCTCCTCCAGGGGGAGGCTGAACTATGGTGCTTATCTTCTTGCTGATTTTCACAGGCACCCCTGATCACCGTCTCTACACAGTTTATGGAATTATCTTCTAATGTACTTCTGGACTTCTTACTCTTGTACTTGCAAAGTCTAAATTGAGGACTTTTTCTTTGAAAAACAATTATTTCTTATTGAATTTATCAATCACTTTACCACCCCAGTAGGAAAAAGATCTACAAAAATATATAAAACCAAAGTTTCATGTGCCCTTTGGTCTGATCACTTTTCCATCCCTCCTTCCAGAAGAAACCAATTTTATGAGGCTTCTACTGCTGTTGTAGCAAATTAACCCTGATTTAGTGAATTAAAATACCAAAAATATATTATCTTAAATTTCTGGAAATCTGAAATGGGATCCACTGGGCTGTAGTCAATTGGTCAGCAGGACTACATCCCAGCTGGGGCTCTGGTGGAGAGTCTGTTCTTTGCCTTTTCCAGCTCCTCAAGGCTATGGGTATTCCTTGGTTTATGGTCCCCCTCCAGCAAGGACATCACTCTGACCTCTGTTTCCATCTTCACATCTCTTTCTCTGACCACCCTCTCATAAGGAGTACTGTGATTCCATCAGGCCCCCAGATAATCCTTCAAGTTTCTCCATCTCAAGCCCCTTAACTCAACTGCATCTTGCAAAGTCCCTTTTACTAGGCAAAATAACATAGTCATAGGCTCTGGATCTTAGGATATAGAGCTTTTGGGGCCATTATTCTGTCTACCACACCAATATTCTGAATTTAGTGTTTGTCACTTCCTTTGTGTATCTTATACTTTTGCTGTTGATGCATATAGCTATAAACAATAAACAGTATGGCTTTATGTGTTTTAAAACTTTATATCAATTTTATATCAGTTATATCAACTTTATATCAATGCTTCATGTCTTTCTCTGCAACTTCCTTTTTTACTTAAAAAATGCTTTTGAGATTCATCATATTGATAAATAAGTTCACACATTCATTCATTTCAGTTGCTGTGCAGTATTGCATTGTAATATTGAATCAAAACTTGGTCCCTTTTCCTATTGATGAATATTGAGATAAGTTCTCATCTTTTTCACTATTGTTGTCAGACATTTTACTTCTACATATAGTATAAATTCCACAGTACAGTGTTAGTACTTTTGTTTTAGACAGTCAATCATATTTCAATGCTATTAAAAATAATAAAGTATACCTTGCATATGTTCCTTTAGTTTTACTATTTCTGGCACTCTCCATCTCTTTCTATAGATCCACATTTCTATCTGGTATCAACAGGCCCCTTATACCTAGTGAGTGTCTTTTTGTGTAGGTCTGCTGATAACACATTTTCTTACCTATTTTTCTTTGTAAATGTTTTATTTTCCCATCATTTTTGAAAGATATTTTTTCTGGGTATAGACTTCTAGATTGACATTATTTTCTTTCGGGTGACACTTTATTTACTCTGGGATTGCATAATCTCTATTGGTAAGTCTTCTGTAATTCTTTCTTGTCTTTTTCCCTCTTGATGTAACATTTCCTTTTTCTTGGGGTACCATAAAATTTATCTTTGTTTTTAATCAATATATATATATGTGTGTGTGTGGTCTTCTTTCTCTTTGAGTGCTTATCCCTTTGGTATTCCCTGGGTGTCTTGTATATGAGTTTGGTGCTTTTCATTAATTTTGAAAAATTCTTGGCTATTAAATTTTTAAATATGTTTCCTCCTTCATTCCCCCTGCCCCCTCTCTTTTTTTCCTTCTGGGACAACAGTTGCATTTATTTTAGACTATTTGATTTTGCTCCACAACTCTTGGATGCTACCTATTTTTTCTCATTATTTTTTCCTTTCTGTGTTTGTGAGAATAATTTCTACTGCCCTAACTTCAATGCACTAATTCTTTCCTCAAATCTCTTTCCTCTTCCCCCAAACCCAATGAGCATCTGTGGGAGGGTCATGAAAAATACTATGCCAGTTAGTGCAATGCTTCCTTGTATTTTCTTCCCATGCTCCTGATTATTCCAAACTGACATACTGATTCACACTTTGTTTTTAAGAATTCTTGACATTTTAGCTGATTTTCTCTTCTACACTTGCATGGTAGCCCACTTCTTCTGTGCTCTGACAAAGGTGAAATAGTTTGAGTATACTTTTTGTTCCCTTTCACTTTTTGGATTTCAGTTTATTTGGATGCTTGTAATCTCAGCAATCTGACAGGTTCAAGAAAACTTATACTTTTGCAGATTATCTGGTATTTTGATCATTATTAATGTTCTTTTAAATCCTCCATGCATCTGACTTTTTAATGTAAGCAAGAAATAAAATACTATTGTGTGAATAACATTTTACTGAGAATTCAGCATTTATGTTTTATAGAAGCTAGCATTACCCTAACTAATACAGAATTAGAATCTTATCAGAACAAAAGATGTAAAATATGTGGCATTTTCTCAGCATTTAGGTGACAAGTGAAACCAGTATCTTCTTCCAAAATGGTGCTCTTTGTTATGCAGCAGCAAAGCATTTGGTAAAACCAGTTGCAGTCTATAATTTAGAAAGCATACTATGTGCCCAGAAGTTTAGGGAAATTGGTGGAAAGTGGCAGAACATTTGATGGCTTTTCCATCTTGCTTGGGGGAAAATATTACAATAAAGTTGATCTCATGAAAGAACTGGCCAGTTTTTAATTAGAAAAGAAAACAAATAGGATACAGAGAAAAATAGATGTACATGGCTACAAATGTTGACTGCTCTGGACTTCAAATAATAAGAGTAAGATTATCTCATTAAATACAAGAGTAAGATTATCTCATTAAATAAGAGTAAGATTATCTCATTAAATATCATGACTCAGACCCTATGGCAAAGATCAGATTAAAGTTGTGCCTACTCATTTATCATTTCAAATGGTTCCTTATATGCAGAGAGACAAATTGGGTAAGGAGGCAAATAACTACTTAGCCATCCTTGAGAATTATATCCAGAAAAGGATTTGGGGTGTAGTTATTAGAAATGGAATGCCAAGAAACAAATAGAAGCTTACCAAGTTTTTTTTTTAACTTTTTATTTTGAGATTCACATAAAGTTGCAAGAAATAATACACAGAGAGTTCATTCACCCAGCTTCCCCCAATGGGGAGATGATACTTGAAATGTATCAATGAAAGCAAGAATTAAGAGTGATGGACCCATGAATGCAGGCAGTCTGTAAAGCCAGAAAAGCCTAGGAAATAGTCTTTTCTGAAGCCTCAGAAGGAATGCAGCCAATGTTGTGTGTCTATCAATAGTTTGTTCCTTTTCATTGCTAAGAAGTATTCCATGATATGGGGTACTACACAGTGTGTTTAATTATCTATCCATTGATGGATGTTTGTGTTGTTTTCTGTTCTGGGCTGTTACACAAGAAATGGCTATGAACACTCATTTACAGGTTTGCTTGTTTGTTTTCCTTTTTATGAAAAAGAACATATATACAAAAAAGCAATAAATTTCAAAGCACAGCACCTCAATTAGTTGTAGAACAGATTTCAGAGTTTGGCATGGTTACAGTTCCACAATTTTAGATTTTTACTTCTAGCTGCTCTAAGATACTGGAGACTAAAAGAAATATCAATTTAATGATTCAGCACTATATTTATTTGTTAAATTCTATCTTCTCTGTATACATCACCTTTGATCTTTCTATCCCTCTCTTTAGGGTGTTTGGGCTATGGCCATTCTAACATTTTCAATAATATGGGGTAGGGCTGTCAATAATATGGGGTAGGAAAATGGAACTAGCTAATATTCTGGAGAGGCCGAGCCCTCTAGGTTTCAGGACTTACCTGGTCCAGGGACTCATCTGGAGGTTGTGGGTTTCTGGAAAGTTAGTGCATGGAAGCTTTGTAGAATCTTATAAATTGCCCTAGGTGTTCTTTAGGATTGTCTGGAATGGTTTTGGTTGGGGTTTGGCAAGTTATGATGTATAGCAATGTCTAACTGAATTTTGCATAAGAGCAACCTCCAGAGTAGCTTCTCGACTCTATTTGAATTCTCTCTGCCACTGACACTTTATTTGTTACACTTCTTTCACTTCTTTCCCCCTCTTGGTCAGGATGGAACTGTTGATCCCACAGTGCCAGGACTGGACTCATCCCTTGGAGTCATCTCCCATGCTGCCAGGGAGACTTTCACCCCTGGATGTCATGTTCACATAGGGGGAACATAAGTTTTCATTTTCTAGAATGAATGCTCAAGAGTGCAATTATTGGGTCATACGGTAAGTACATGTTTAGTATTGTAAGAAATTATCATACTTTTCCCTGACTAATTTTTCAAGGTAGCCGAATTGACAGATGCTACAACTTGGACAAAAAGTACCTTTAACTATTTAAGCTTTAACAGAAATCTTGACCACCAAGGTTGCATAAGCAAGAAGCAGAACTGCAAAATTGCTATATAGTCTCCAACGAGTTCATACTAACCCATTTCAGATATTCAGAGGTTAACAGACAAAATGAATCTCTATACTGCAGAGCCAGGGGCCAAGGCAGGCCGAGGAAAGAAGGTTCCTCCCAAAGAGCAGTATTGGGGTCTAAGCAAGGAACTTATCTACTGGAAGACAGAGAATCGTGAAATACGTGCCCAGCAAATCTGATCATTGTTTTGAAGCTGTGAGTGCTGTGCATCCCCATATTCCCTTTTCTGAATGGATATGTTTGTAATTGGAGAATACTCTAAAGACTTAAAGATAGCAAATCGTCAAGTTGCACGAGGCCTTAAGATACAAAAAGCACGTAATGACCATCTAGAAAACCACCTGAGCAGGAAGAAATTTATTGATCTGTGATAGAAGTGAAAAATAACTTTTTGCTGCGTTAAGCTTCTGATAATATGGGATTTATCTGTTAATAGTGAACTAATATTCCCCAACTAATATACTTGTCCTATTCCAGAAATAAATTTTGCCTTATTCCAGAAATAAGACATAATTATAATATTTCACAAAAATTATGTCTTCTAGGGTTTGACTTAACTTGATAAGCCCTTTTTCAAATTATGGACATTTCCTTTTATTCCTGGTTTTGTATGAGTTCTTGACATAAATACATGTTGAATTTTATCAAAAGGTATTTTCTGCAGCAATTAATATAGTCATATATATTTTTTCACTTATCCATTAACACATTGAATTACATTCACAAATTTTCTATTGTTAAACTATCCTCATATTCCTTAAATAAATCTTATTCATTGTATATACATAGCTAGATTTGGCTTTTCTTTGGGATTTTTGTATCCCTATGCATAATTCATACTGTCCTAAATTATGTTACTTTCTTGCACTATCTTTCCCTGATATTAATGTAAATGTCATTCTAACTCTGAAAATATGTTGTCTCCTTTGATTCTTTTAATGAAACTAGTCTGTGTATATTTCATGTCACAAACAGACTTATGGAGAAACTCATCCATAAGCATTACTCTTTCCATTCTCAACAGACACCACTTCTGAATTTCTTGCTCCCTTTGTCCCCCCCCCCAGCTCCCCTATATCTTGGTTTATCTCTTGCTTTGATGACCTATTTGAATCTACTTCTTTGACTCACCATGCTTCCTCTGATCAGCATTACTCAGCTTTATGTGTTCAACACTCTTTGGGCACTGTGCTTGTTTGAAATGATGTATGTACCCTAGAAAAGACATGTTTTAATCCTAATCCCATTTTGTAAAAGCAGCCGTTTCTTCCGATCCCTATTCAGCATTGTATGTTTGAAACTGTAATTAGATCATCTCCCTGGAGATGTGATTTATTCAAGAGTGGTTGTTAAACTGGATTAAGTGGAGGCATTTCTCCACCCATTGGGGTGGATCTTGATTAGTTTACTGGAATCCTATTAAAGAAGAAACATTTTGGAGAGAGGTTCAGAGAGAGCAGAGCAGAACGGCATAGCCACGAGAAGTAGAGTCCACCAGCTAGCGACCTTTGGAGATGAAGAAGGAAAATGCCTCCCGGGGAGCTTCGTGAAACAGGAAGCCAGGAAAGGAAGTTAGCAGATGACACCATGTTTGCCATGTGCCCTTCCAGATGAGAGAGAAACTCTGACTGTGTTCACCATGTGCCCTTTCACTTGAAAGAGAAACCCTGGACTTCATCGGCCTTCTTGAACCAAGGTATCTTTTCCTGGATGGCTTTGATTGGACATTTCTATAGACTTGTTTTAATTGGGACATTTTCTCGGCCTTAGAACTGTTAACTAGCAACTTATTGAATTTCCCTTTTTAAAAGCCATTCTGTCTCTGGTATATTGCATTCCAGCAGCTAACAAACTAGAACAAGCACCAAAGAAGAGATAACCCTACTCTAGCCTCAGAACCACAAAACTCACAATCTTGTGGCAAATGGAAGGATGCATATTATAATCAAATAGGACAACTTGATGTCTGTCTAATCTTCTTTGGACATCACTGTCTCTGTACTTTCCCATGTACTTGTATCCTCTATCTAGAGCAGTGTTTTGTTTTTCTTTTTGATCATTACATTATATGTATTTGCCTGCCAGATCCTATAGGAAATAAAAACTGGAATTACAAACCAAAAATATAATCACACTGTCATTTATATTTACCCATGTCTTTTCCCTCACCAGAGAGCTTTATTTCTTCATGTGGCTTCAATCTATTGTCTGGTATCCTTTTCTTTTAGCCTGCAGAGTTCTCTTTAGGATCTTTTGTAGGGTGGATCTATTGGTGAGAAACTCCCTCAATTTTTGTTTGTCTGGGAATGTTTTAATTCCACCATTTTTAAAAATATATTTTTATTGTAAATATATATGTCAAAGCAAAGAAAAAAAGGCAATAATTTTCAAAGCACACTTCAACAAGTGGTTACAGAAGAGATCCCAGAGTTTGTCGTGGGTTACTATTCCACCAGCTCAGATTTTTCCTTTAACTGCTCCTAAACACTGGAAGCTAGAAGGAATATTAATATAGTGATTCAGCAGTCATACTTGTTTTGTCAAATCCTATACTCTCTGTTATACCTCCTCCTTCTCCCCTGATCCCTCTCCCAATCTATATGGATCCCTGGACAACACCCATTCTCACTTTCTCATGTTGAGAAGGGCTGTCGACATTAAGGAGTGGGGGATGAAATTATTGAGATTCTATGAGAGGCTGGCCTCTCTGAGATTCAGGATTTATCTGACATAAAAACCCTCCAAGAATTATAGGTTCCAGGAAAGCAAACTTCGTGAATGAAACTTTTATAGAGTCTCTGTTGAATCCCTAGATGTTCTTAAGAGTCAAAAGGTGTGATCCTAGTTGGAGTTTAGCAAATCATGGCAATCAGCACTATCTAATTGAAGCTTGCATAAGAGTAGCTTCTCAACTTTACTTGATTTCTCTTGGCCACTGATGCCTTATTTTATCAGGCATCTTTTAATGCCTCTTTTCCTCCCCTTGGTCCAGAAGGCATTGTCAATCCCCCAGTGGCAGGACCAGACTCATCCCCAGGAGCCATGCCCGACACCTCCAGGGAGACCTTCATCCCTAAATGTCATGTCCCATGTGGGTGGGGGAGGGCTAGGACTTTGCTTACAAAGTTGGGCCTAGAGAGAGAGAGGCCATATCTGGGTAACAAAGAAGCTACATACACCATATATGATACAATAGGTGAAGGTCCAGAGTACACACACTAACATCTTTTGCTCTTATTTACCTTAGACCCAGTCAGATTGATTTTGTTTTTTAACTCTAATTGAGGTCTGATCTCCCCTTCAATTACTTTAATTGTAGAACAGTCTCTTGTCTTGTATCTACATTTATAAATTCTATCATTTTCAAGGTTTTGCTCACATTATTCCTTCCATGAAATACTTCGAATTTCCTTCATAATACTTTGAATTTTTCTTAAAGAAGCTTTTCTTATTTTTAAGTTATCTATTGCTGCAAAACATATTACCCCAGGCCAAATGGCTTCAAACAACAAAGCATTTACTATCACAGTTTCTATGGATCAGGAATTAAGATGTGGTTAAGATGGTTCTGTCTTGCTGTCTCTTATGGAGATGCAGGCAAGCAGTTGGCTTGACTGGGTCTAGATGGTTGGCTTCCATGCTGGTTCCCTTACATGACTGGCAGGTTATGCTGACTGTTGGCAGGAATCCTCAGTTTCTCCCCAAATGTCCTTTCTGGAGGGTTGCTTGATTATCTTCAACTCATGGCAACTGGTTTCCTCCCGTGTAAGTGAACAAAGAAGAAGGAAGGTGAAACCTACAATGACTTTTACAACAAATCCTAAGAAATCATGCACAGTCATTTCCTTACTGGTTACACCAGTCATCAGTGATTCAGTATGGGGTGGGACTATGCAAAAGTGTGAATGTCAGGAGGTTGTGTTCATTGGGTGCCATCTTGGAAGCTGGCCCGCACGCTTACTAATTTGCATTATGATTATTTTTGTTTATATCACATTGGCCCTCAGTGGGGAATTCATTTTGGGGCTATGTTTTTCATCTTCCACTAATCAGCATGCAGTAAATACATTATGCATACTTCATGAGAGAATAAATAAATAGAAAACAGATGAAATGGAATGCAAGTGGCATCACAGAGACTACCAGTAACTTCAATTTAATGGTATCATCTAGACACATATATGCTAGTCATTTTTCCTCGAACAGGAGCAGCAGTAAAAGTCCCTATCCAGAAACCACTGTAACTGTGAAAACAAAGTGACCCACCTTTAGAATGTGATTTCTCCTTAGCATGCTTCATATGTAATATTTTAAAAATATGTGTATGCATATGGAGGATATGCTCAGTCCATGAAATGTGGCATTCTTAGAAAAATGTTTCTGACAGAATTGTATCTACCATCACTACCACCATAAAATAAAATATTTTCCTTTATGTAAAAGATTGAAATAAATTAGTTTTATATGTCACATTTTTATTTTGTATCTATTTTATGCCTGGTGATAGAATAAAAAAAAAAATTAAACCTGAGGTCATTCTTCTTGCTGTAAAAGAATTCACAATACAGTCCAGTACCTACAAAACGAAAATAACACAGAATTTATAGAGCTAAGCCATAGAAGAAAGGCCGTGATGTTTTAACATATTCAATTATCCAGAAAAGCAAATCAATTTTGTTTTGCTAATAGCACTGAAATATGCATGCCACTCTTTTAATTAAAGCAGTTGAGAGCACATGTTGTTCACTTCATACCTATATATTTCCTCCGGGAGCAAGTCAAGCTGTATGATAAAGCATAATGGAAATAATTTATATGTAAAGTAATAAACACAGTGCTCTAATCTAGAGTTTTTAAAATGAGGTTTTTCAGATTACCTGTCTCAGAATCTCCCTGGGAAAGAAGGTGGTACCAAGTGAATTGATGATTACCAGACTTACCTCAAACCTGCAAATGGAATTTCCCAAGGTGAGACCAGTGAATTTTTCAAAAACTGATAAGGAAATTTCCACGTGCACTAACTTTGGAAACCAAAGTTCTAACAGCAGAAGCCAGTGTACAATAATTGTGGAGGGCAAACTTGTGAAGTGTAGATTCAGGACTCAACTGAAAGGTACAGGGCAGATTTCCACATCTCCATGACCTGCCAACAAGGGCCTAATGATTTTGAAAAACTTCCAGTACTTTTACCTGTAAACATTGTGATACTCCTTTTTTCCTTGTCTAGAAGTCATTGCCTAAGAAGAGAATAATAAGGTACATAGCCACAAAATGAGTTATGGGTCAGTAAATTTCTGCCTAAGCTAAGACAAAAGGGGGAGTTTTGAGGTTTGATGTATGTGTGTGTGTGTGTTTCCTTCTCTTTTTAGGTGCCTAGGGCATATTGTTGTAATAACTGTGAGCTTGGAGCTGGGAGAAACACTGATGATTTCGTCTACTGAAGAAATATTATCTCTCATTCCCATTTTCTTTAGACAGCTAGAAGGGAGAGGAGATAGAGAAAAGATGAAAAGCAAGAAAATAAAAGGCAAGAAAAAAACCAAAGCAAGTGTTGCTATGGAACAGTTTGCCCACTCTCTCTCTATAAACATGATATTGAAGTGGATCAAATTTCTTGAAGTCTCTTTTCCATACTTCAAACATTGTATTGAATACTGGAAAGCAGTAAAGGAGAACTGAGGAGACCATGATCCACTTCTCTCTCACCCATTAGGCCTACTTTATAAGAAAGAGATACATTCAAAAAGGAACATGGAAGGTGGGCAATGATGGCTCAGTGACAGAGTTCTCACCTGCCATGCCAGAGACCTGGGTTTGTTTCCCGGTTCCTCCCCATGGGAAAAAAAAAAAAAGAAAGAACAGGGAGCATGCTTTCACTTGAAAATGGGAAGAATGCTTCTGGCTTTTCAAAGCATCATCTTGTTCCATTTTACAGAATAATTAATATATATTGCACAGATTATAAAGACACTAGAAAAAATTAAACAAAAAAACTTTCATATGATTTTCATTTAATTTATGTTGAACTTTATTATTTTCCTCTTAGTTCCATTTTAATGAAGTATCATTGCTTGAGGCTAAAAAAAGGCTAACCTATGGAAACAAACAGACCAAATCTCAGTAACTTAAAGATTTGATTTTCTCATATCACAGTCCACCCAGGGATGCATGTTTGGCATGGCTCTGTTTCCATATTCCATGATAAATCAAGGCAGGAAAAAGGATTTATGACAGAGCAGGAGTTAGTCATGTGAAGATAAGTAGGTAGTAGAGGGATGCATTCTAGGCAGAGGGAAAACATGCATTCAAGCACATTGATTAGAAACAACATGGTACTTACACTAAGAATTAGAAGCAGTAGCTCCTTGTTTGTTGGATAATAGTACTGGGCAGAGAATGGTGAAGAATGGGGCTGAAGAAAGGGGCTGGGCTATGATATTCCTTTTATAGCTTTCGCATTCTGAAATGATTTTGATGAAGAAGATAAATTAAGTACAATAACGCTCAACAAAAATGTTTTGAGAGCTATGTGATCATTTAAAATCACCCTGACAGTAAAGATCATATTCAATCAAGATGACTTTTTTTCAATTATGGGATTATTGACATTGCACAAATTAGTATTAGCGTGGGGTTATATTACGTCCAAATAACTCTGATCTGGTAGCAAGAACTATCAGCTTGGACGTATGAAGATTCATGTCCTTGTCCTGCTTTTTGTCACCAATTAGTTCTGTAACTTTAGATATCTCAGATAACCTTCATGTCCCAATTTCTTCATAAATAAGATTGATATTTTATAATTTTATTATTTAATGTATAAGGTTATGACATAATGGGCATTTAAAGGTCCTTTGAAAAATAAAATTAAAATTACCATAAATAATCAAGTATTCTTGATCCCTATGATAAACAATTCATAGGATGTGTCATCAATATTCAAAGTAATAAAAATCTGACATTTAGTTCAAGCCTTCAGTACTGATAAAATATTCTACTAGATTTTCTATAATAAACCCATCAAGACTAGAATCACTTCCTGAATAAAGAAAAATGTAGTATTTGAAGATTGAGCCTCTCAAGAAATTAAACTAATAGACACAATTTTAAATATTCTTTAAAAATATATATCTATATATGATTTATATAAAAGTAAATAATCATTCTTCATGGCCTAGACTGTCATTTAAGACTTCATCACAATAATTAGGATGATCACTATTAATTCTGGAGTATGTCATTTTGTCAACCATTGTAATTTTCCATTAATTATAAATGATGACCTCTTGACAAATCAGAACTTTTTCTATCAGTTTAATTATTGCACAAGAATTCCAATTACTTTGTCAATAATCAAAATAAATGCCATTAGTCATGAACTTCTACGTGTCATTAATGAAGGTGATGCTGATTTGAATGTTAGAATACTGTGTCATGTCCCCTTTGAATTTGGTCCTTGTGATGTTCATCGCCCGTCTAGAGCAAAGAGAATTGTTGGAATTAAAAGAACCAAGAAGCATAGAGTCATCTAAACAAATCCTGAAGAGGCAGAATCATCAAATCTCTTCATAGAATCCAATGCACTGATAGTTCAAAGACTTTACCTTCCTCTTTTAATATAATGAAAAGTCATTTAATATGTCTATCAGATACTGAATATATACAAAACATTATATATACAATACCCAGCTGTTACATGTATGATTACATGAATTTGATAAATATATACACTTTTGTAACCAAGACCCCAATGAAAAAACAAATCATTTCCATCACCTCATAAAGCTTAGCAAACCTTCCAATCAATCTCCAACTCTTAAGGATAGCCAAAGTCCTGATTTCTATCAATGTAGATTAGTTTGGCTTGTCTTATACCTTCAGAGAGATGAACTCAACAATTTGTATTCTTCTGTGTCCAGCATCTTTTATCTTCACCTAACATTCTTAAGATTCATTCATATTTTCTATGAGCCAGTACATTTCTTTATTACTGAGGTGGTATACCATTGTATGAATATGCCATTATTTGTGGTACCTATTTTTTTATAACTTTTTTTATTGTTTAATACATCACATATACAAAGCAAAGAAATAAAAAAGCAATAGTTCCCAGAGGACCCCTCAACAAGTAATTACAGGACAGGCCCCAGAGTTTGTTATGGATTACCATAAGATCCTCTCAGATTTTTCCTTCTAGCTGTTCCAGAATATAGGAGGCTAGAAGGCATAAATCACAACGACTTTTTTTTGTGGAAAATGACATATATACAAAAAAGCAATAAATTTCAAAGCACAGCATCACAATTAATTGTTAAACAGATTTCAGAGTCTGACGTGGGTTACCATTCCACAACTTTAGGTTTTTACTTCTAGCTACTCTAAGATACTGGAGACTAAAAGAGATATCAATTTAATGATTCAGCAATCATATTCATTTGTTAAATCCTATCTTCTCTGTATAACTCCACCATCACCTTTGATCTTTCTGTCCTTCTCTTTAGGGGTGTTTGGACTATGGCCATTCTAACTTTTTCATATTGGAAGGGGCTATCAATAATATGGGGTATGGAGATGCAACTAGCTTACATTCTGGAGAGGCTGGGCCCTCTAGGTTTCAGATCTTATCTGGTCCAGGGACCCATCTGGAGGTTGTAGGTTTCTGGACAGTTATGCTAGTGCATGGAACCCTTGTGGAATCTTATATTTTGCCCTAGGTGTTCTTTAGGATTGACTGGAATGGACCTGGTTGGAGTTTGGCAGGTTATTATAGTAGCAATGTCTAACTGAAGCTTGCAATAAGAGCAATCTCCAGAGTAGCCTCTCGACTCTATTTGAACTCTCTCTGCCACTGATACTTTTTAGTTACTGTTCTAGTTTGCTAGCTGCCAGAATGCAACATACCAGAGACAGATTGGCTTTTAATGAAAGGGGTTCAACTGAGGTTCTTTCTTATGTGGGAAGGCACAGGATGGTCTCTGCTGGCCTTCTCTCCAGGCCTCTGGGTTCCAACAACTTTCCCTGGGGTGACTGCTTTCTGCATCTCCAAAGGCCTGGGCTAAGCTGCGAGTGCTGAGATGACGTATGCTGAGCTGCTTGGACTGTGCTACATTGAGCTCTCTCATCTAAGAACCAGCCAATTAAACCAAACATCATTCATTGCAGCAGGCACGCCTCCCAGCCGACTGCAGATGTAATCAGGAACAGATGAGGTTCACATGCCATTGGCTCATGTCTGCAGCAATAGATCTAGGCACCTTCACCTGGCCAAGTTAACAACTGAATCTAACTACCAAAGTTACACTTCTTTTCTTCCTTTTGGTCAGGATGGCATTGTTGATCCCATGGTGCCAGGGATGGGATTCATCCCTGGGAGTCATCTCCCATGTCGTCAGGGAGACTTTTACCCCTGGATGTCATGTCCCACATAGGGGGAGGGCAATGATTTCACTTACAGAGTTGGGCTTAGAGAGAGTGAGGCCACATCTGAGCAACAAAAGAGGTCCTCCAGAAGTAACTCTTAGGCATACCTATAGGTAGTCTAAGCTTCTCCACTACCTACATAAGCTTCACAAGAATAAGCCTCAGGATCAAGGGCATGGCCTATTGATTTGGGTGTCCCTAAAGTTTGACAAAGTATCGGGGGATTCCCTGATGGTAAGGTTTAATAGCTTCATGTTTCCTCCCATCCCTTAAGGAACTTTGCTAATACTATTACGAGGTCTTGAAATGTTTCCTGACATTTTCATCTAGAAGCTTTATGGTGCTAGTTCTT
>PVIY010016202.1:0-52160 GCA_004026745.1 Myrmecophaga tridactyla | reverse complement strand
TTTTTTTTTTTTTTTTTTTTTTTTTTGTATTCTGAAGGTTTTGCTCCACTTTTTCCAGCCCATGATGCTGCTATTGTGAAGTACAATTCCACCCTCTTGATTTATATTCCCAATCTGCATAATGATGGGCCTTCGTGTTTGTTTGGTGTTTCCATATTCTGAGCTGGGCACTTTGTCAGCTCTTTCACTATGTGGATATGTCTTTTGAATCTTGTGAATTTTCATCATTATTTTCTTTCCTAATTTCCTCTCCTCCATTTCTGTTCACTGATTCTAGAACTCTTACTGACAAAAAGTTGAACCCACTAGTTTACTTCTTCGCAGATTTCTTGAACTCTGTCTTCAACCTTGATTTGTGTTTGTTCTCTTTCTTGAGAGATTTTCTTACCATTATATAACTTCGCCTCTTCTACTGTTCTTTTAAAACATTGTGCTAATTTGATTTTAATTTCCAAGAACTCTTTCTGGTTTCCTAATATTTTTTCTTTTAAATAGCATTCTGCTCATTTTTTTACTTATTTGAGGAACTCATTTGTAGATTTTATTCAGTTTTTGTTTTGCTCCCTACATTGTCTTTGCTTCCTCAATCCCCTTTATTTCTGTTTGGTTGTTTTAATCACTTACTATAAATTAGAAAATTTCATTAAAAATCTGATTACCATTGGCTATCTGTACATAATTAAAAGTGAAGCAGTAAACAGTTACATATTCATGGGTCAGCTTGAACTTGAGCACATCAGTGGGAATTTTCCAAAGGAACAGAACCAATGGGATCGAGCAGTGGGTGCTGGCACACCTGAATTCTGTAAGAGAGCCCAGCAGGCTGGAAACTCAAGTGGGAGTTGATGGAGTCTTGAGGCAAAATTTCTCCTTTCCAATAAAACTCAGTTTTTTTTCATAAGGTCTGTAACTGATTAGATGAGGTTGCCTCACATTATCAAGGATAATCTCTTTTCCATATCTGCAAAATACCTTCACAGCAACAGGTAGACTAGTGTTCGGTGAAGCAGCTGGGCATCACTGCCTTGCCAAATTGACACATAAACTTAACCATTACAACTAGTGCGTTTCACTGTAAGGTGACTGTGAGTGGTATTGGATGACCCTTTAATGTCAATAGCTGTGGCTTTTTGCTCTTAGGAGATTCTGTTTTCCCAAAGAAGAATCCTCCCTTAAGTTGCCTCTTGGTTATAAGTCTTGTAACCAAGAGTCTGGAAGCAGAGTTTGGGAGGATCTTACTGTTCTCACCAGTGAATATGTATTCACTTGATCTCCTGTTTTCTACTCCTTCCCTCACCATCTCCACTGTGCCTCTGTGGCTGAGAACCGAGCCTCTCTGGTTAAATCTCTCTGGTTGGGTTGGAAAGGAGTAGTCCCCCGCCCAGTTGTGGTGAATGTGGTGGCCCTAACTGGTCCTTTTACAACCAGTCCTCATGTCCTCCAGTTCCACCTATAACCCTCACCGTTAGCAGTAACGGGTGCCTCCAATTCCTGAGACTTCCTTGGAATTGCTGCCATGAATAAGTTTCTTCTTTGACTTCCTGCCCTGAAAGTTGTCAGGTTTCTGGCTTTTCTCCATGCTACTAAATCAGTTCCCACTTGCCCAATTGCTTTCTGCCTTACAGATTGCTTACGTTCTCAAATCATGTTGACATCTCACCTGTTCCCTATATCTTTGTGGTTTAAAATCTTCTTTATTCATTTATAAACCTGAACACTCAGTCTCCAGTGGCTCAAGAAGAGATGTGCATGGCAGTTGCCCTCCGCGACCCACAGGAATTTCATCACTACAGCTTCTCCATTCACTGGCTCTGTTTTATTAGGCAAGTCACTTAACTTCTCTGAACTCCAGTTTCCTTGTAAATAAAATAATCATTCTTATCTCATAGAGTATTGTGAGTTAAATGACATAACGCACATATACTATTTAACACATTCAACAAGCTCAAAAAAAATGATCTGGAAGCTATTATAATAATTGATACATCATTATTGTTATTATCATTGCGATTCACCACATAATAGCAAGAAACTTCTTGGATTTAATCTCACATCTCCTTGCAAAAAAGTTTGCTCTGGTGATAGAAATGGGAAAAGAGTAAGTATCAAAATACCATTCAGAATATATCACTGTTTATCTTAAAAAGCCTCTTCTATGTCTACATGGAGACGTTTTATGAAAGTCAGTGAAACTACCCCTTCAGTCACTCAGAAGGCCAGCTGTTGGCCAACTTTTACTGTAAAGGGCCAGACAGTAAATATTTTAGGCTTTGTGGGACAGTCTCAGACCAGCTATTCAACTCTGCCGTTGTAGGATGAAAGCAGCCATGTATAATTCATAAACAAATGGGCATGGCCAGGTTCCAAATAAAACTTTATTTACAAAAACAGAGGGTGGCTTAATTTAAGTTGGGGACCATAGGTAGTAGACCCTGAATATGAAAAAATGCCTATTGTTGACAATATTATTCAATGGGCTCATTAAAGCTATTTCCTTAACAAACAGCCCCAAATTTTCAAGTCCTTAACACAACCAATGTTGTAAATAAAACAATGCCCAGCTTGGTGAGCAGCTTCTAGTGGAGACTTAAAGATCCTAGCTCCTTCCACCTTGCGGCAATTCATCTTCCCAGGTTCCGTGGACTCCTGATGGATCCTCTGCATTCAGCCAATCCTTGAGCGAAAAGACAATGAGGAGGAGGAGATTGTATGGGCAAGCCAAGGTTGAACCCACATTTCATTGGCCAGAACTTAATAACAAAAGAAGCTGGGAAACTCAGTGATTTCCTTTAAAGTGCTCAGCAAAAGGAAGGAGGAGTATGGGCATTTAGCCAATACCATCAAAATTTGGACTGTCAAGTTAGAAAACAAGCCATTCAGCAACACTTGGCAACCATCTTCTCCCTCCAAAATATATGAACAATCCTCCAGGGCAAGCTAAATAATTTATTGGCCCCAGTGCAAAATGAAAATGTGGGGACCCTGGTTAAAAAAATCAGGTCCACAGCTTTTTCCTTTCTTCTGCAGTCTCTCTCTCCACACGTCATGGTGGTGTTTTTATTTGCCATTTAATCTCACGGTCCCTTGGTCACGGGAATGCCCGTAGGTGAAGCCACCCTCCCAGGCACCAGGGCCCACCCACACCTTGGCACATGGGGCACACTCCCAGGTCTGGGCCCAGGCTGCTCCTTCCTCTCCCCAGGGCAGAGGGTGCAGTGGCCAGGAATGCAGCTGGGATAGGCAGCTGGGTGAGGGTGGGGGTCTGTGCCTGAGCCCAGGGCTCCGAGGCCCCTGCACATAGCCTGCCATCTCACAGGGCTTCACTTAACCCAAAGATACAGAGTTATTAAGAATGTTAAGACAGTAAACAGAGTATTAAATGCCAAGAGTGGACCCCTCCTGAGGGCAGCGTCCCAGACCCGGCACTGGCCACAGGCCCATGAAGCCTGCTCTGATGTCCTTTCAACTTGAGCACTTGCTGGAGGGGAAAAGGCCTCGAAGACCCCACTTCAATGTGCTCAGTAAGGGGCCGAAACCAAAGCCAGAGACCTTGGGCTGCTTTTGCCCAGATTTTCCCTACTTTCATGGAAAAACACATTGCATTGGACCGCTATGCAAATGAGGCACAGATTGAATTGCCTTTCAATAAAACAAACAGCCCTCAATTGTCTAACTTGTTGCATGTTAAGGAAATGCTAATGGGCTTGATGTTCCAATCTTGAGTCTATATGCAACATTTGTTCCAATTTTAAAACATGTACAGAGGAACTTCAATTCCATCCAGTCAGTATTTATTCTGTGCTTGGCGATGAAGAGTCAGGGTGAAGAATGCTGAGGAATTTCCAAAGCTGGTCCCTGAACTGCTTTATGGCTTTGGGCAAGATGCTGCGCTTCCAGGAGCCTTCGTTCCATCACCTGTAAAATGGGCTTGGTAATAGCCACTTCGCAGCCTCATGTTAAGAAGCAAGCATCCAATACATGGAAAATGTTCTTGCTGGGCATTGGTGATAATACTGATCATCATTATGGGGAGGTGGAGAAAAACACCTTCAGACATGCTCTCAAAGCTCGGGAAGATGATGTATTTACAGGGAGAATGAATTCTAAACAAAGGCTGCAGAGCAGGCAGTAAACACTGGGAGCGTCCACGGGGACATATCGTGTGGGTTATTGGCGTGAGAAGGGTACAGTGGCAGCAGCTTCTTCCTTGAATCAGTTGACACTTGTCAGAGAGCATTTCCAGGCTATTCTTGACTCTGCCACATCCAAATAGGCCCTTTTATTACACAGTTTTCTTTGGGCGAGGGGGCACAATTGAAATGTATGGCCATTTGGTGGTTTAGGTATTTACAGTGGGGTAATTGTCTATGAAATGTGGTGCATGTACCCCCAGTAAGTGATAAAAATCAGGAAATGTGAGTGGTTTCTGGATATTGCATTTAATGTCGCAATTCAGACTGTGTGCTATAGGCTCAATGGTGAAGGGGAAGAATCCTCAGAAAATAAACGTTTGTCTGCAAATTTTCCAGTTGAAGGAGAGGTTGGCTGTTAATGCTGCTATCTCCACTGCACATGATGATTGGACATTAGTGAATCACACAGCCTGGGTCAGCCTAAAATTGTCCTATAATAAAATTGAAATATAATAGGAAGTTGTGCTAAGTTTGTATTTCAAAAGTGGGGACCTCTCAGGCAGCTGTGCACACGTGTTGAAAAGTGACCCTTCAAACAAGAAAATGATGCAGGACAATCTGGGCTGTGTTTCTGCTCCACAAAAGGTTGTTCTTGCGATAGAAATGCCTCTACGGCCACAAGTAATAAGAAAAAATAAATCAGTCAGCTTTCCCCGACTCTGGTGATCTTATATATAATTTTAAATATGGGAGTGCTACTTACTTCATCATACTGCTCTTATTTTTGACTTCAGATATATCTAACTATTCTTCGAGCATCCATGTATAAAAATACAGAAGGCTGCCCAGTTGTATTATGCTCCAGCAGAGAAGCAGAATTTCCTTTGAATTTAGAAGTTTGGGAAAAGTGAAATTTGCCAGTCTCTTAGGGAATCACAAGGCCTACTATATGTTTCAGGATACCACTATGTAATATATTTATATTTGACCAAGCAATGTATATTTTTGCCCTAAATTATTCCTAGAGCCATGATTCAATCTGTCTGGCTTCTTAGCAAGAAAGGATGCCATTACATTTAAAACATGTATGCCATAGTTGAATTCAGAAATTGCGGAAACTGAAACCTAGGGCTGTTTTAGTTTTCTATCGCTGCAGCAAAAAATTATCAAACACTCAGTGGCTTCAAACCACACAAGTATAATATCTACAGCTTTGGAAGTCAGGACCAGGGTTGTGTTCCTTCTGGAGGCTCTAGAGGAATGTTTCCTTGCCTTCCCGGCTTCCCTTTTCTCATGGTCCCTTTCCTGCACCAAAGCCAACAGCCCAGCAGCATCTCTCCTGACTCTCCTGCCTTCCTCTTACAAGAGCTCAAGCCAATTACCTTGGATTCAGCTGGATAATCCAGGTAACGTCTCCATCACAAGACACTGGGATTAGTCGTATCGACAAAGTCTCTTTTACCACGTGCAGCAACATGTTCACAGGTTCCAAGGATTCGTGATGTCTCAGGACATCACGGAGAGACCATTACTGAGTCTCCTGCAGTGGCTGTCTCACTGCAGTTCTTTTCTCCACCTCATACCCAAGTACCTACATTGACTTCCTCTATCAGCAAACAAGTTCAAGTCTCCTCCATTGTTAAAATGAGTAAGTCAATAAACCCTCTCTCTATGCTGAATTTCCCTCTAACTACTGTTCTTCCTTTTTCTCTTCCCAGCCATAATCAAGTGATTTCACACACTCACTACAGTGATGTGTCCAGGACACCTTTCTTTTCTCCCGGCCTTAAATCTTGACCTGCTGTGGCCTGACATCTGTCCCCAACACCTCGCCAGTGTGGCAGTCACAATGACATCCCACTGATGAAGAACTAGCCTAACTTTGTTTCTCAGTAACACCCTGTGGATGCTTTCCTTTTTCTTGAAACTCCCTCTTCCCTCGGATTTTGTGATGCTCATTTGTTGTTTATTCTCTCAGAACTTTATTTTCCCTTTTTCTGGTAAAGGCACCTGGTTGAGCTTTAGGGAGCCACATCTCCCTCACTCACCATGATGCTTACTTCACCTGGGGTGATTGGGCTGAGCTCATGACTTAGGCCTGACCAGTCAGACGACCACCTCTCTGTGGCCACACATATTGGTTCAGGACTGGGCACATGGCCAAGCGGAGCCAGTGGGGTGAAGTCCCAGGTCAATCCTGTAATCAGCAGGATTACAGTAACCAGCAGCCATGTGGCCCCTCATAGAGTTTGGGTTTGAAACCCACATGAAGGAAAGTCAAGGAGATCACCCTTTGTAATGTGGGTGGGCCTCAACTAATCAGTGGGGGGTCTAAAGAGAAAGAATTAAGGATTCCAGAGGTCAGAAGACTTTCTACCTCAAGACTTCAACATCAGCTTTTACTGGAATTTCCAGCCAGCCTGCTTCCTCTAATGAATTTGGAGTGAAGACCTCAACATCTTCTTTACTGGAGTCTCCAGCTTGTAGTCTGGCATCTGGAATTTAGATTTTTTTTTTTTTTTTGAATTTAGATTTGATGGCCCCCAGAATCACATAAGCCAATTCCTTATAATAAATATCTTAATATATATATATATACATGCATGTAAATATGTGTGTGTGTATGTGTGTCCTGTTGTTTCTGTTTCTCTGGAGAACATCACCTCTGGAGATACAGGATAATTAATTTACATAAGTAGAACTGTAAGAAACTGTTGGAAACAATTCAAAATATTAGGAGTTGGCTTTGATTGCATTGAAGGCAAGGGGATGCTCATTTCCAGTGCTAATGCATGTCAAGCACATTCATTCATGTATTCGTTCTTTAGCTTACTGAGCATGTATTGCATATGTAGGAGGCATCTGACCCTGTGTCCAATACTGCTGACATGGAGACAAGTAAGACATAGCACTGGCCACAAGGAGCTCAAAAGCACAAGTGCAAAAAAATAATTGATTTTAAGTCGTGTAAGTACACGGGCAACAACAAGTCAAGGACACGTCTGAAGCATCAGTTCCAGGGCAGCCCCTTGGCTAGGTGGGATGGTAGAGAGGGGCTGGGAAGAACACGTTAATCCTCATGGCGAGCTAGTGCAGGCATTACCTGCAGCTGATGGATGGAAGGAAACCCACCCAAAGTAAGCAAATAGGAATTCCAATCTTGCCACTCTCAATGTAAATTAAAAGGATTCCAGTTATAACCTAGAACAGTAGGTCTTAAGTTTCTCCCTTTAGATTTTCTTTCCTTTCTTAAGTCTCTCACCCATCACAGCAGCTTGGAGCCTCTCCCTCTCTAGACTCCTTAGTTTCAACCTCCCCCTCCAGATGTTCCCAGATCCTTTCCCTTCCCCATCCCTCCCTCTTGGGATGTTTTCCCTCCCCACTTCCCCCATGAGACTGGAGGTGTCCATGCCACCAACTCCCCACTGATCTCATTTTCTCCACTCAGTGATGCGAAGTCCCTGAGGGGAGAAGCTGATCTTTTACTCTCACTACCTTCCTAAGAAGGAATCCTGATTGTTTCATTAAATTCAACAAATATTTTCTGAGTATGTTTGGAACAACTTGGATATGTAAATCTACTTTTTCAATTGTTAATTTCAGGAAATCTGAACAAGATCAGTATTTTCCAAGAATAGCGCTTAGTACTGTTCAATCAGAAAATGGTTGTTCTCCTAGTTTATAGTCTAATTGAGGGAAGCAGATAATAAACAATAAATAAGCAAATTGTTTATTGTACTAGAAAGTGATAAGTACTAGACAAAAAGAAAAAGGTAGCATTTGGCGGGAATAAGATTACTCACCTTGAAAGGGGAAGAAAAAGTTTCAGAGCAATTGCCCCAGTAGTAAGTGGTTGAATCCAATCTCTTTTTGCTATTCCATACTGCCATAATTAAAACAGATTATAGTCATTATATATTAATTGTATTACATAAGGCCTCTTAAATTACAGTTATGCTTCCAGAACACATATTCAGAATAACTTGGGGGTGTACATTCAAAGTAAATTTTCTGTAAAAACAGACAATTCTCAAATATCTTTTGGTAATAATTTCAGATTTTGCCCTATCTTTAAATATGTATGCATTTAATTGTAGACAGCATGTGTCTTCTGTACTGGGAAAAACCTTGGGTAAATGAGAGACTAAGTGGCGTGAGTTTTAGTCCCAGCTCTGCCATTTGGCCACCCATTTGTTCTTGGGAATATCATTGAGCCTCGCTGTAGCTCACGCAGCATTGAGCTAAGGGTTATTCTGCCCTCTATCAATGGTCTATCTGAAATGAAAATAGTCTATGAAAGCTTATATAAATGTGTATCCTCAACTTCAAAAACAAATTATTTCAATATTCAAATCTAAGATATGCCTGTTTCCTAAGGTTGTCATAAAAATGTCTACATGGAGACTCGCCCATGGCGAGGGGCTCTGTTCTGCACAGTGAGAGGTATAGTGTAGACACCTCCTTTTCTTTTCCAGTGTTAAAGAGGTCAGAGGGTCAGGCTCCCCTTGTTTCACTTTGTCTATTAAGCCTCACTCCTACCCACATTAAAGGTTTGTTAATTTATTAGTCATTTCTTGGGTCAAACGAAGACGCTATCGTTACCCTAAATTATGATGCCTCTTTCCTGTCAAATATTTGCATTGCTCTCCTATGACTATCCCTGTCCTATACTTGTCCAGGATTACTCCAGCCTCTTTATGCTCTTTTCTTCCAGGGAGCAGGACTCATCATTTATCTCAGCAAGAACTTTTTCTCCTCTCTTTTTTTTTTTAGTTCCCCATCTAGTTAGTATAAAGAAGGGCTAACACAGCTTAGTACTTCAAGAAACATCTCACTGCTGTCCTAGAGTACAACTCCTGCTGCCTTCCCTGAATTAACTGTCTCCACATGTCTCCATAGCTCTTTAGGTTTTATTTTTCCTATCTGAAAATAAGAATTAAAAAAATAACCCTCATAGTTTCTTTCCCTTTTTTCTTCCCTGTTTCAAAACTGTAGCCATTTTCTTGTTCCTCACCAACTGAATATTTAGAAGGCAGCTCAGCAAATGGACTGCAGCCTTCTACACAGAAGTTCAGTGGGCTGAATTACTCCATCCATCTGGTTCCCAGGGAATATCTTGGATTTTGGTCAGAAATGATCCAGCCTGGAGATTTCTCCTTACCTGCACTGACCCAGTGGGATCCAGGAATGTCTCCAATATCAGCTCTGAACTCAAGTACCTCCCAAAAATATCTTAAATAAGGATTCCAGTGACACCTGCAGCTCTTGACCCAAACTAAGAGGATGCCCCATCTGCTCCCTGGGGTTGGAGAGAGTGGAGAGGAGGTTCCTATGGACCTTGGCTCCTGGCTGGTCACCCAGGCAGCCCCAGCTCAGCACCAGCCGACGCAGTAGCCACCAGCCATACCTGGCTATGGAGCACTTGAAATGCAACTAGTGCTACCAGAGAACGGAAATTTTTATTTTAATTTCAGAAACAAATTAAGTGGAAAAACTGATGTTTGAGTCAGTCATTGGAAAACTTTTAAGGAACAACTTGCATGTGACTCTAGTTTGTCAACTATTAATTTTATGAAATCTAAATGTCAAATATTTGTCATGAAAAATTAGATGTGTTTTAAGTATAAAATACTAGATTTCAGTAACTTAGTATCTAAAAATTTGTGAAATATCTCAATAATGATTTTATATTGATTTCATATTGAAAAACATTTTAGATATACTGACTAATTAAAATATTTTATTTAAATTAATTTTGCCTGTCGTTTAATGCAATCACTAAACCTTTTAAAATATATATATGTGGCTGTCATTATATTTCTGTTGGACAGCACCGCTGTCAATCAACCTTGGGAATGTGGACAAATAAATGCTTTTGCAACTCACTACACACTGATGGGAGAACTAACCTTTATTAATCACCTACCATTCCCCAGAAGTTATTCCAGTCTCTTTACCATGTTAAATTATTAAATGTTAATTTTATTATTGAGAGAGATAAAATTGAGACTTACAAAAATTAAACACTTGGCCCAAAACCTCAGAGCTCCGAAGTGGCAGACCCAGGTTTGAACAGAATTCTGTCTTTAAAAAGGATAGTAATATTGTAATGAAAGCTCTGATGTATTTTCATAGAAGCCACTGGTATCTTTTTCCAGTTAATCACAAAATTAATCATATCATTGCAATTGTGCCTACCTCTTAGAGACGCTGAGAGTTTGAACCAAGAGAATGGGTGTGAAATGCTGAGCTCAGTGTATAGTACATGTTAACTGCTATTATATTCCAGGAGAGGAAAATACAAGGCAACTTTCATCTGATTCTGCAGGCAAACCATTCCAAGTCTATCAGGATGCCTCCCATTTCAGGGTAGTTATAGTAAAAATTACAACACATTTGCATGCATTTTTTTTTCCTGTTCAACCTCTCTCTCGCTTTCGACTCACAAGTTGTATCTATCACATCACTCTGCTTTTCCTCAACCTTCCTTTTATTTCCTATGTGTGGGCAGCACCGCCATCAAGTATTAATCCCCAATTTAGTCTTCAGCCAAAATCCAAAATGATTTCCTTTTTATGCAGCAGATGGGAGAAATTAACCTGTGCCTTTACTCCACTTTTTTATCATTAACAAAATGGAACTTCCTCGAAATGAATGCCTGCTAATGTTTCACTTTTTAACACAAGTAGGCAGTGCAATAAAAAAATTCCCTGTTACTCTTCCATTCCTGTCTTGTGAATTATGTTATGCTCTGACTGAGGTAAATACAGAAAAAACAGGAGCCAGGGACACTAGCTTTTATTAGGTGACTCAACCATGGAAACTACAACTACCTAAAGCAAGTCGGCCAAACACAGCCTGCTATTTAGAAGCAACATGTGTGGAAGGTCTGCGTAAAATTGCTAAGGAGGAAAGCCATATTATCTGGCTTAGACTTCTCTCCTTCTCTCCTTTATGACTGCATGGTGAATCAATTTCAGTAACATCAACAAGGAAGCCTCAGTGCACAACCCAGGGGTATGGAAAAACAGTCACTAATTTTCTTGTATTTACAAAGTTGTTCACGCATATGGTCTCATCTGAGTGATCACACCATGAGAGAACATGCCTAAAGGGGCATCTCTGTTGTCATGCTCATTTTAATCCTTTGTTGCCTCTTCCCACTAGAACCTAAACCCTTTAAGGGCAGTCATTTTTCCTCTATTTCACTCACTGTTGTGTCCTTTGCATCTAGTCTAGGGCCTGGTCATCTAGTAAGTGCTCAATAAAACAGGTGTCTGAATGAGCTTCACAGGCAATCTAGAAGAGTACGAAGCAGTAAAAGCAAGTAGCCCACAAGGAAACGCAAGCTGCAGGTAGAACCTCGCGCTGGCCTCACCTCCTCCTACTTCTGAGCTGCCTCCCTACTGCTGAGCAGCAAGCATTTTTCTTTACATGTGAGATGGGTTCCAATTGTCCCCTAATCTTTGAGTCTGGCTTTTCAAACAGATGAAAATCATGTTCCAGAGAACATCAAACCTAAGCAAATAACACAGTTAGTGAGTCAGTCTAGCCAATTAGAGGCGACAGGTGAGGAATCTAATTATGACACCCCATGGTGTGGCTCCGGTTCTCAGGGTGGGGGTTCAGGGCCCTTTCACCATGCAGTGAAAATGTCACACAATTGTAAAAACACATTCGAGTGAGCACACATCCCCCGCTGCACAGAATAAGTGCCAGAGCTGTACATTTGTATTCTGCTTGAAAAAAACAAAAGCAAAGAGAAAGGAAGGGGGGTTCACAGAAGAGTGTCTAGGCCTTGGTCACACACAGCGCTGACGGAGTCAGGGGGCATGCAGGCACTCCCTTGCTGTGAGAGCCAGGAAGGTCTCAAACAAAAGGAAGGTTAAACCCCAGGAAGCAAGGAAAGGCAGGAACATCTAATTTCCTTTGATGCTAAATAAAACCCAGCAAGAGCCAGAGTGCTTGGGATGCTACTGACAGGTGGAGGATGGGCAGGGTAGGGATCCCAGCATTTATTAAAAAAAAGTGCCCTTCAGAAAACAAACCCACATTTTAAAAAAGTTTTCAACAAAGCATTGAAATGTTTGTTCTGATTTATTTATCCATTCACCCATCCATTCTCCACACTTTACTAATACAGACCGTGGGCTACGTACGTGCTAGGCAAAAGATATCCTTCCTCTTCTCAGGAAGCTTCAAACTGTCACATGGGAGAGACAGACCCAGATGATGGGATTAGAAGACTACCTTTTATGTGATTCTAAAAGCCTAGTTTTCTAGGGCTGCCATAACAAATTACACAAATGTGGTGTCTTAAAACAATGGAAACTTGTTCTCTCACAGTTTTGGAGGCTGGAACTCAGAAACCAAGGTGTTGGCAGGGCAGTTCTGCCTCCAAGGTCTCTCAGAAAGAGCCCTTCCTTGCCTCTTCCAGGCATTCCTTGACTCGTGGCTGTGTAACTTCAGGCTCTGCCTCCATCTTCACATGGCCACCTTCTCTGCTCCATCTACCTCTCATCTGTGTATCTCTTATAAGGACAGCTGTCATTGGATTTAGGACCCACTGGAATCCAGGATGACCTCATCTTGAGATCTTAAACTTATTTACATGTGCAAAGATCCTTTTTCCAGATAAGGTCATATCCACAGGTTCCAAGATCTTTGGGAGGCCACCCTTCAATCCATTATAGGTAGTATGAAGAAATGATAAAGGTATTATCAGGAAAGACTGCCTGGAGGAAGTAATACTGTAGCTGCATTTGAAATGATATACAGAAAACATAGAAGCTACACAGGCAAACCTGGGGCAATGGGTTGTCATTTTAGCAGAGGAGATGGCATGAGCTAAAATATAAGTATAAAGTGTGAATGTAAAACAATAGCTAGCAGCTCAGTGTGTATGGAGGGAACATGAATAAAGAAGAGTTGTGAAAGATAAGGCTGGAGGCTGAAGCAATGCCAGACCATGGAGGATTCATACCCCATGCCATACAGCTTGAGTTCTTTCTGGTCAACCATTCTTAATTGGTAAGCTATTGGCACGCTGGTGGGTTCATCAATCCATGAAATGTTGGTCAAAACTTACGTTCACTGACACAATTGTGTTTTAATAGTCATGCATTTGATAAAAGGTAGATGGACTGTGTGACATGATACAGAGTGAGGTAAAATTTTCTGTCTGACATTAAAATATATAATGTAATAACATGTTATCATACAGGCCACGAAGAAAATTTTCATATTACTGAGATCCATGAGTATATAATGAACTTAGGGAAGTAAGAGAAAAGTGAGATAATTATGGAGTTTTCTTATGTACTGTGAAGTACTGTTTGCCTTGTTCATGAATATCCTGTCATTTTGTTCATTTATTTAATTAGGCTTTGAGTCATTTGATCTTGTTAAGCATGCTGCCCCAAATTTTAGTACTCAAAATTGCACCGTGTTTACAAAGAGTTTTAGAATCATTGCTCAAGATTGAGGAGAATGTTGGGGAGTTCCAAATGACATAACCAGATTTTATTTTCTTTCTGCTTTGTTTTATATTCCCCTGGGGGATGGTTTGAGGTAACAGTAGAGGCAAGAGGTCAATATGGAGAATTTACAGTGAAATAGCAACAGATATTATGCTCGTTTGAATCTGTTGTGTACCGCAGAAAAGCCAAGTTCTTTGTTCCTCATTCAATATTGCTGGGTGGGAGCTTTTTGATTGTTTCCATGGAGATGTTACCCACACACTTATGGGTGGTAACTTTTGATTAGATGGTTTCCATGGAGATGTGTCTCCACCCATTCAAGGTGGGGTTGCTTACTGGAGTCCCTTAAAAGGGAACTCTTTTAGAAAAAGCTCAGGAAGAACAGACCCCACACAACCAGAGACCTTTGGAAATACAGAAATAAATGCTCCCAGGGAAGCCTTGTGCAATGAAGAGAGAAAGCTAGCAGATATTGCCATGTGCCTTTCCAGATGAAGAGAGAAACCCTGAATATCCTCAGCCTTTCTGAGCCAAGGAATCTTTTCCTGGATGCCTTAGTCTGCACACTTTTATAGCCTTGCCTTAATTTGGACATTTTCACACACTTTGCATCTTAATAAATTCCCCTTTTTAAAAAGCCGTTCTGTTTTTGGTATATTGCATTCCAGAAGCTTACAAACTGAAACAGATTTTGGTACCAGAGAAGTGGGGTGCTGCTCTGGTTTCCAAATACCAAATATATTGGAACAATTTTTTAAATAGATGAGGAGAAGATTTTGAAAAAATTGTGAGAAGCTTGATAGAGAAAGCCTAGAATGCTTTGAAGAAAATGTTGGGGGAAATGTGGACTCTAAAGATACCTCTGACAAAGCTTTAGACAGAAATGAGGAATGTGTCATTGCAAACTGGAAGGAAGGCAGCCCTTGTTTGAAGGTGGCACAGAATCTTGCCAAATTGGGTACTGTTGTTTGATGGAAGTTATAATTTAAAGGCAACTACCCTGGATACTTAGCTGAGATTTCCAAATTAAATGTGGAAAGTGAGGCTTGGTTTCTTCTTGCAGCTTATAGTAAAATGTGACAAGAAAGAGATAAGCTGAGAACTGAACTCTTAAATATAAAGAACTCAGAAATTTATGGTCTAGAAAATTCTGGGTTCCAAGAAAGGGAGACCCCATAAAATAATGCCCCACATGAGGAGTTAACCAAACATGGAACCAGTCAACAATTCCAGAAAAATCCAGACTTGTAGAGTTATCCAGAAAAGATTTGTGGAAAGTCCTATTATTCTGATGGTTATGATCCTAGCATACTGGCATAGAAAACCAACAAGAATACTGTAGGATCTATATAAGTGGACCACTTCCAGTCTGGACTAAAAGGGACAGAAAAGGAACAGATTGAAAGAAAAGTGACTTCAAAGGCAGAACCATGGAAGCTAAGATCTGAATACAAGAAACCTGGGACTAGGGGAGTGGACCCACTCATGTACTTGTAGAGGATGAATTTGCCCCAAAGGCAAAGGGTCAGCCTTCCACCTAGTTGTTCTGGAAGAGTTGTGACCCAGGCCTTGGAGAGGGTGGGGCACATTCCTTGGGGATTGAGGAGGGCCTGGCTGCCACCCATTGTTCAAGAGGGGTTTTGTGTTTGCCCCAGACATGGCAGACAGCCTGGGTGCAGCCCCGATGTTTGGAGAGAATGGAGCCAAGATAAAGGTGGTCTCCCCAATGTCCTCCAAGACTTCAAGCTCCATGCCAATGCTTGGAGAGAGCAAGGCTGCTGAGTTGACCTTGGAAAGGGTGAGAATGCCACTTTCTAAAGCCCCAAGGACAAATGACTTTCAGACTCTGAGATCTAATGAAGTTTACCCTGCACATTTTCAGAACTGTTTGGGTCTGGTGACCCCTGTGTTTCTTCCACTTTCTCCTTTTGGAAATGGAAATATGTATACCATGACTGTCCTTCTTTTGTATGTTGGCAGCAAATAACTTGTTCTGAGTTTTACAGGTCCAGAGCCAGAGAGAATTTTGTCTTAGGACAGACCATGCCATTAACTGACTTTGGTGAGATTTGGTACTGTTTCTGACTTTGTATTGTATTTGTATTGTTATTGAAATGATTTAAGCCTTTCTGATATTGTGATGGAATGAATGTATTCTTTTATTGTGTGTGCTATATGGCAGGGTTCACATCTCATTCTTTGTCCAAGCAAGTATCCTGTCATTGTAGCACAATTGGTTGAATTTTTGTTTGGTTGGTTTTTTGTTTCTTTGTTTTGGGGAAGTGCATGGGCTGGGAATCAAACCCAGGTCTCCCACATGGCATATGAGAATTCTACCACTGAACTAGTAATGAATGTATTTTTCATTTGGAAAGAACATGCTTTTTTATGGCCCAAGGGTGAATCTGTTGTGTATCCCAGAAAAGCCAGGTTCTTTAATCCTCATTCAATATTGCTAGATGGGATCTTTTTTATTGTTTCTATGGAGAAATGTGACCCACAAATTGTGGTTGGTAACTTTTGATTAGATGGTTTCCATGGAGATGTGCCTCCATCCATTCAAGGTAGGGTACTCACTGGAGTTCTTTAAGAGGGAACCATTTTGAAAAAAGCTCAGAGCCAGTAGAGCCCACACAGCCAGAGACTGTTGGAGATGTAGAAGGAAAACACCCCTGGGAAGGCTTACGCAATGAGGAGAGAAAGTTAGCAGACAGAGAAACCCTAAATGTTATGAGCCTTCTTGAACCAAGGAATTTTTCCCTGGATGCCTTATTTTGAACATTTTTATAGCCTTGCCTTAATTCAGACATTTTCATGGCCTTAGAACTGTAAACTTGCAACTTAATAAATTCCCCTTTTTAAAAAGCCATTCCATTCTGGTATATTACATTCCAGCAGATTACAAACTAAAATAGATACCCACCAAACAGTGGAGTATGCAATGTCTTGGGAAATAAAATCAGTGGGATTTAATGATTAATAGAATTTAGGTGAGGATGGGAAGACAGGGACTCTAATTCAGACTCATTCACTGGGCAGTTATCTTCCAAGGTGTATGGGATGGTTGGCCAACATCCAAGGCATGTGGAAGCATCTCCCCTACGCACAGCTATGCATTGGCCATGCTGATCAATTCCCCTCTGCTCAAACCAGCCATGTTCACTCTCACCTCTGGGTCTTGCTCTAGCTTTTTTCTCTACCAGGAACATTGCATCAATATTATTATTCTCATTCTCTAAATGAGAAAAATAAGGTACAGAATGCACACAGAATCAGAACACAACCCCAGGTGTTCTACCTCCAAGGTCACTTATTTATCTGACACGCTACATTAAGAGCCTGAAATGAAAGTTTCTAGGGATCAATGTTAGGTCTTGTCCTTGCACACTGTATTTGATAAAATTAGGTTTAGCTGAAAGTAGCAAAAACTCCAAATATTAGTGACTTGAACAAGAGGGAAGTTTGTTTATCTCTCAAGTAAAGGAGGCTAGAAATCCTACCATCACTCTCAGTTCCAAGTATAAGAAAGGAGAAGAGATGAAGAATAAACAACAAAGTGCACCCACCAGACATTTTTTAAGGCAAGTTTGTAACAGTCATCTCATGGCATTTCTGTATCCATCAAAGGCAAGAATTCTAGCCTTCCTCCAACCTTTATGCTTGAAGTAGCAGGAGTCAACAGGAAGCTTTGTGTGTGCCAAATGAATCTGCTTTCACCATTGTTGTCAGGAGTAAAGGGAGGACCTGAGAACTCTGCATCTAAGTAGACACTCACCCCACCCTCTTCTCAGCCATCCCAACCTCACCACCACTACCTTCCCATTACCATTGGGCCCTTTATCCCTGTTTAAATCAGTCACCACAGGAATTCCTGAAATCCCAGGATGTCTTCCTTCCCAGAACTCTGATCCCCACTCAACTTTATGCAGCAATGAGGCAGTACCTACCTCCTCTGTCACTTTCTACCTTCCATCTTGCTTTATTTTTCTCCATACTATTTTTCGTCACCTAAAACATCTTTTTTAATGTAAGTATTTCTTCTAGGTAAATTATAAACTCCATGGGGTCAGGGATTATTAGAATGTTTATTTGCTGCTATATGCCTAGTGTCCAAATTATAGGAGGTGTTCAATAACTATTTGTTGAATGAATGAATAATTAGTTAATTAATCTCATTGGTCAGGGCTTAGAAACATGACTAGACTAGCAAGGAAAGCTATGAAAAGCAGTCTTGATGCCAAGTATCATATACCTGGCTAAAGTTTTGGAGGAGGAATAAAAAACAACACACAAAAAAACAAAGAAAACAAATGAAGTTTTGGAGGAGGGAAGTATAGCTACTATGGGACAATGAGCAGCCTCCCACTATAGATGCCAAAACCTGTTCTGAAAGACAGTTAGAAGACATGTGATTTAGGAGTGACAGTGACAGAAAGCCCACCCAAGAAAAAAAAGTATCTCATGAGGCTTTGCTGTGCTTGTGAGGAAACTAAGGCTCGAGGAGGTGAAATAATGTGCTCTAGGGCACAAAGTCCACTAGCTGAGAAAATGGGGGACAAAACTTTTTTGTCCAGGTATGTCATGAAACATTCAATCACACTGCTGGGCTGTTGCTGTCATTGGTTTTCTGTGGTCAGAGATGAATGGGCAGGGAGGGAGGAGAACATATGTGGACAGACGATCCATATCCTTTGAACAAGGCAGAAAGAGGAAGAAAAGACAGCGTAGGAAAGATGAGAGTTCAGGCAATTCCAAATTTGTGATTTAGTATTTTGACATTCCTTTGGCCAAAATAACATTTTGTTATATATTATTTTGGCCAAAGGAATGTCAAAATACTCCATTAATGGCTATTCAAGCCTGGCTAGCTCTAGGTGACTTTCCGCCAACCCAACAGCCTTGCTGCAGGGTTCTTTGTCAAGTGAACACTGCATGTGGACATTTAAGTGTGACCTTTTAATCTGGAATCATAGGTAAATGTCCAGGTTTATTTTCTTAGCTGATTGCCCCATACATTGATGATAACAGGTTAATTTTTTTTTTAAGTTAACTTTCTATTTTTCCCAGACCCCCTCATAAATCTGAGTGGTGGTAAGTATGTTGACAATTTTGTTGGTGATATGTGAGTCTCAGGTAAACTCTTATTTTCTCCTTTTCATGTGTTGAATTTAAAGAAGTGCTGACAAGCAGGAGTTTTTTTTAAAAAAAAATAAGGTTGGCACTTTTTTGGCAAACTATTTGACATATAGGGACATTATTATCTTAGAAAGCAAGATGGCTTTTGGTGTCAGACCAAATGCCCTTTGCCCCACCTCCCCCAAACCCCCACTACCCCCCTCCCCCCCCCCCACAGCAACCCATATACTACCATCCCTGTGCTTAAGGTCCTAGAGCTAACTCATAAGAGGAGAAAACCCTAGGACTGCTTGTGTCTCCTTGCTGTGATTTTCAAGCAGGGTGGGGAAAAATGTTTTTCTAACACAGAATCTGACTCTAATTCATCAAGAAAGCAGAACTTGAATGATATTGCTTTAAAGCGAGAATTTTCCCTAACAGAGCACTTACCCCACTACACTGTAATTGCTTCTTTATTTGTCTGTACCTACAGACTGTGTGCTCTGTAAAAGTAGAACTGTTTCTGTGTCTTCAACTGGACATGTCCAAACTTTCCACAGTGCCTGGTGTATAAGAGATGCCCAATAAACAATATTGAATTGAATCAATCCAAATATCACAGCTTGAAGGGAAGATATGAAGGTTGAAGTGAGTGGGACATGGAGAAGTTTGAGATTAAGGAAGGATTGAGTTAGATAAAAACCTAAAAAAATCTGGATATCTATCCACCATGATTTTGGTTTTCACAATCTAGTGACCCCAGTTTATGAACTATTTTTTACATTTTAAAAACATAGATGTATTTCTTTAACTCTCAAACATGTAACGGAGTCTAAACAACTTAAATTATTGTTGTTAAAAATGAACCAATTTGGGTCAGCATCATTCTAAGCTTCACATGAGAGCATAGAAGCATAAGTTGGTTGGCATAGAAATTAGGAAATGATTCAGATTTTTAAAGAGCTTGATTGGTACTTGGAATCAACTTGCAATTCAATATATATTTAGTTGATGTTGAAGCCAAATCCAAATGAAATCCTCTGTCAGTTAATTAAGTGTGTAGAAGAGCTTTAATTAGATTTCATCTAAAGAATTGCTATGATGAACTGATGGTATCCTATTTAGCACATTTATTCCAAATTTGTCCTTACTGTGGCCCAATTTCATTCTTCCTTCTGCTAACCTCTCAAACAAACAAACAAACAAAGAAATAAAGGACACGTCTATGAGCGGACTGGAGAGCTGGAATTTCTTGCCATACTTCTTGTACAACACTAGAATTCCTTCTATTGAAGGTTGTGATTTGTGTAGAGAGCTGAGTCGTTCAAATGGGTGAGTTCCCACCTCAGCTATCAGGGTTAGAATCCTGATTCTAAGTAGTAGGCAACCTGGAAGTTGAGCAATTCAGCATTTACATTTCTATAAATATATAAATTTTGTAAATTCATATTTACATTTCTATAAATACAGGGTCAAGAGGGAAATGTCAAGAGCGATCTTAGGTAAACCTCATAAATATTTTTACCTTCACTAAAATGAAGCCATAAAAGCAGCAAGCTTTATAAAGAGATTATCCTGGCATTTTATACATATTAAATGGCTAATTATAGGCACTCTGCTTTTAGTTTATATTTACAATTCCTTTCTTCATTAGATACTTTTCAGTCCAAGAATGACGAATATCTGTTAAGCTTTTACTGTGAACCGGGTGTCATGTTAAGTGTGTAAGCACATTGGGGTATTTAATCCTCTCAGCAAGTCTAGGAGATAAAGACTATTATGATTTTCATTTTGCCCATAAAGGATGTCATCAGAGAGCGATTAAGTAACTTGCCGAGTAAATAGCAAAGTCTTACCTCTGCTCCTAGCCGTCATGCTTACTCTCCTGCACTGCAGCCTCACTTTCCCAGGATTTTAGGAAATCCTTACATGGGTTTTTGGCCCGGCTGCCAATAATGTGCACAAGGAAGGCCTTTTTGTCACACTTCAGTGACCACAGAGTTTGTGATTTTATGACTTTGCACCAGAACTTAATTCCACCTCTGTCACTTTCCCTCATTTTACCCTTGACCTGAGTAATAATAGTTCGAAAGGTCAATTTTACCTGCTCACAACTTCAGTTCCTTCTCTGCCATTCCTCTTATCTCCTTTCCCCATCCCTCTTCGAAAAAATACCCCCAAATGAAAGAGTCATAATGCCTATATACAGGAACAAGAAGAGGGAATCCCCCCAGATGTCCAGAAAGGCAAGGGCTGACCATCAGGGTGTCCAAGTAGGCATGAGATGACATTCAACCTTCTCAGTTGTCCCCTGAGTGACAACATTTGGTCATCACAAGAATTAAGGCTACATATGAATGCATGCTAGTTCCTATTCTGAATTAAGTCATATTTTGAAAAATTATATAGGATTGTTTTTACATTGGTAGCTGAATGAAAGGAGAATGGTTTATTTTGGTTGAGTCATTGGCTTTGCTACACAATATCATCAATCTGCATGATGGTCCCTAGTCCCTGGCTTGATGGTTTTTCATCTGGGTTTATCTGTAGACTGGGAAATAAAATTAGAGCCCAGAGCAATGAAAGAACTTATTATGAGATGCATCTAAAAGATTTTTTTAAAAAAAGAAACAAAATGTACAATGCGAAACATCCAGAAATGTCACCATTTCCCAAAGTTTCCTTTCATTGTAACAAATTTCCATGGGGTTTGAAAGATACGACAGGACAGTGAGGCACTTGTGTGACCATGTGGGACATAAAAAATTAGGAGGAATTACTTTATAACTGAGGCTACCCTTAGCACACAGCTGAAATCACTTTTCTTTGGAGAAATATAATACACCTGACCAAAGAGCAAATAAAGCTAGAAGAATTTGAAGATGGGGGAATAGATTTGGAGATAATCGCAACTAAGTCAGGCCCCTTAGAGAAAAAAAATCGGTCATATTGCAAAAGCTCTTGTGCAAGATATTGCAAATGCCTACAGACTCTCTAACCCATGTTTAAAACTCTGTCAACAGGAAATGGTGCTTTGCATCTAACTGAAGACTTCCATATATTAATTTGCATACACTCTTTATTTTCTTAAAATTTATAAGGATTTTTTAAGTACATGAAGACAGAATGATGTACCCCCTTTTCTCTGGGCCAAAACACTTCCTAAAACTGAAGGATTTTTTTTTTTAATTCAATGTTCCCTTGATTTTTTTCCCCCCTTCAAGCTAAATCCTTCCCAACTCATTTAGTTTTTGGCTCTCATATCTCTTGCTCTGTGCATTAGAACAGTAGACCAGGAAGGAAAATTTAGTTTTAAATGTCTTTGCTTAAAGTATTCTCAATAAAATGTTCTCCATTCCAGAAAACACTTTTGGCTTTTATTTACATTTGAACACCCTTGTAAATTAGGTATTTTTTTCTAAAATGGCTTAAAACTTTCACATCATAAAGTACAGATAACTTGATTAGACTCAATGCAATATAGTAAAAATGAGCTTCCGATAAAAGCAGCTTCAAAGGAGCTTTGCTAGACTATAACTATAAAAATGTCCATTTGCCTATTCAGTCTGCCATTACTGAATGAGAAAAAGACATAAACGTCATCGAAGGCAGATTATTTATTATATTTTCCCATCCTCCTAATACATTGGTTATTTCATTCTCTATTAGGCATAGGATGCTTAATATTAATAAATTAAAATGATTGCCTGTTGTCTTATACAAACACAGAAGTCATTTTTGCAGCTTAAACTTGTTTAAGTTCACAAAATAAATAATGGAAACTATAAATAAGAATTTTGAATTGACAGAGAGAAAACTGAGGTGAGATTGAAATGCCCATGTTCAACTTTTACACATTTTCAACTTATCACTAACTACCACTACCTAAAGCATTTAAAAAATTTTCTTACTATGATGATATCAAATGTGATATTATTTTTAATTCTTTTAAGTCCATACCAATTACAATGACTTTATCCATACAGGATAGGATTCATAACCACAGTGAATTTATTTTCATTAGTGCTTATAAAAATTGAAACAAGTCAAGGCATTGATACACTGACCAATTGGTCATCTATTTTCAGCCTTTGACTCACAGTGATTAAAACAGATATTCCACCAGAAAATGAGACGGCGGGTTGAACTAATCAACATACACTAAAAGTTCTTTGAGGACTGGATCACACTTTCCTTTTCCAAGCAATATCTACAGCAATAATACTTCACTAGGACTGCAGGGAAATTTTAATATCAGACACTCGCCTGGCAGAATCTGGCTCAAAGTGGTCCTCTACCTATTTCTGTGAATATGTCATATTTGACATATTCCAGGTCATTTGCAGGAGTCATGTCCAGCAGCCAGAAACGGAAAGCATATTGTAAGGCTGCTCCTCTTTTCTTAGAGGCATTTAGGAGAAACTTTAGGACCATAATGTTATCACTTTATAGTCCTAAAAGATGAACTTCATGATGCTGGTAACTATCATTTGTTGAGCACTTACCATATCACAGGCATTGGACTAAGCACTTTTTATTATCTACTCTGTATCATAACCCTATACGATGGATATTATTTTCATTACTGTTAGGTCGGAGGAATAAGGGAAGGCTCTATGGCTGGAATCATGACGTCACTTCAGAACGGGAGGTAGACCGTTACAACCAAGGCTTCTACGCAGCAGACATCTGGTCACTCATTGCTCAACGGACATCTGACCACCCGCTGCTCAACCCCCTAGCATAATGATCTTTTGCTTAATGTGCCACCCCTTTCATGTCATTACCTAACCCCTGCCCTTAAAAACTCCACTCGCCAAAGCCCACGCACGGACTCACCTCACTCCATCTTGGGTTCGGTGAGCTCTGCCCCGGAGCGCAGCCAATAAAGCACGCTCACTTAAAATCATCTCCTCTACTTTCCTTTCTCTCAAATACCTCATTTCTTAAAACCTTTCAATTACCACTTGACATATGGGGATATAGAAGCTGGAAAAGCCTCAGTCTTACCTTAGATCATCTTCCTATTAAATGGCAGTCAGATCTCCAAACGAGACTTGGCTGAGAAGATGTATTCCTAACAACTATGCCATACTGATTTTAACTCTTAAAGGAATATGAACTTAGGTCTCAGGTTCAAGGACATACATTTTTTTTATTCATTTAAGGCTCAGCTATCCCTTCTTGATGCCCCTGGCAGAGGCACAATATAAAGTCAAAACCTCTACCTCTGTAGTAGTCAGAGAGCCTCCATTCAACAAAGATGGTAGCATTCAGAATCTCTAAATAACTAGCAGAAACTGGCAGATCCATCTTCCTCAAATCCAGATCACTATCTGGATAAACACTTAAGGAACAGACAACCCAGGGGCTAAATCCCTGAGTTAAAACGCTAAAATATCAAAATATGCATTGTGTAACAAAAGATTACAAAAGAAACAAGAAATGGTGGCTCATCTAAAGAGAAAATTTTAAGAGGAAACAAGTATAAATACTGGAGTTGAAGATCACAACAACTAAAATGAAAATCCCCAAAATGTCCAACACACTTTTTTACAGAAATGTCACCTTGTAAAAGAACAAAGTTAGAAGTCTCACACATCCCAATGTTAAAACTTATTACAAAGTTACAGCAGTCAAAACAACAGGGTACTGGCACAGATATAAAAACTAATGGCATTTTTTTGAGAGTTCAGAGATAAATCCTCACATCCATGGTCAAATGAATTTTTGACAAGGGCATCAAGTCCAACCAATGGGGAAAGAATAGTCTCTTCAACAAATGGTTCTGGGAAAACTGGACAGCCATATGCAAAAGAACGGGTGGATTTACTTCACAACCTATACAAAAATTAACTCGAAAGTATCAAATCCTAAATATATGAACCAAAAATATAAATCTCCTAGAGGAAAACATCTTCAGGACCCTGTGTTAGGCAATGGTTTCTTTGACTTTATACTGAAAGCACATCCAAAAAAAGAAAAGATAGATAAATGGGACTTCATCAAAATTTAAAACTTTTCTGCATCAAAGGACTTCATCATGAAAGTAAAAAGACAAACTACAGAATGAGAGAAAATATTTTGAAACCATGTATTCAATGGGTTTAATATCCAGAATATATTTTTTAAATCCTATGACTAAATAACCAAATACGAACAGCACAATTTAAAAATGGGTAAAAGACATATCTCCAAAGAAACTATAAAAATGACCAATAAACACATGAAAAGATGCTTACCACCATTAAACATTAGGGAAAGGCAAATCAAATGCACAATGAATTATGTTTCCCCACCCACTAGAATTACTATTATTTTTAAAAAAACGATAAGTACTGTTGAAGAGGAGGTGGAGAACTAGGACCACTCATTGTTGGTGGGACTGTAAAATGGTGCAACTGCTATGAGAGACAGTTTGGCAGTTCTTCAGAAAGCTAAATACAAATTGCTGTATGTCCTGACAATTCCACTTCTAGTTATACACCCAAAAGAATTGAAAGCTGGGGCCCAAAAAGACTTTTGCAATAGATGTCCATAGTGGCATGATTCACAATTGCCAAAAGATGGAAACAATCCAAGTATCCATTAACATATGAATGGATAAACACCATGCGGTGTATACATAAAATGGAAGACTGTTCAGCCATAAAATGAAATAGAGTTCTGATACATGCCAAATTATGGATCAAACTTGAAGATACCATGTTGAGTGAAAAAAGGCAGACACAAGAGAACAAGCACTATATGATCTCACCAATTTGTAACAATCTGAGTAAGTAATTTCAGAGTCAGAAACTAGAATATAGATTCTGGGGGCCATGGTGGGGTAGGGAATGGGGAGTTAATATTTAATTCATACAGAGTTTCTGCTCGGGGTGATGGAAAAGCTTTGTTTGTGACTGGTGGTGATGGTGGCACAACATCGTGAGTGTAACAGCTTCCACTTAATTGTGTATTGAGGGGGAATTGCGGGTTATGAATGTTACTGGAACAAAAACTTTCAAAAAACCATAGGACTTTTGTAACACCAGCATCCTAATGGTCCGCCACAGATCTTGGGTCATGCCATGGCCACGGTGACACTGTTTCCTCGGCTCTAACAGGGGTGCCACACTGGGGCAGATGTTGGTGATATGGAAGGTTGTGTGTGTGTGTGTGTGAGCAGGGGTATGTGGCATCTTTGTATTTTCTGAAAACCCATAACTTCTGTAATTAATATAAAAATGAAAAAAAAAGCACCTCTATCATTGCTGAGCTCTTTGTAGTTACGAGTTTTAAAATTTAATTTGTCCCTTGGGTTTACTATCGACTCAACAGAAAGTCATTAACCTTTCTACTGAGATGTTTACATCTTGCCAACTCTAGAGGAGAAGATGTTGTCTTTGATAATAAGATTTTCTTACCAAACCAAAACAGGTTTGTAGTAGGCAAACACTCTATGTCCTCGGAATCATTGAGATCCATTTCAACACAGCCAGGCTTATGTGGAGAAGGAAAGAAGAGTTCAGATGTTGACTTGCACACTGGCTGAGGCCCTGAAGAGCGTGGAAACCCACTCTTACCCCGTTTCTCCACTTTCCACGCATCCAAACCTTCATTCTATACCCAGACGTTCACAGGTCCCCTCCGCTGCAGCGCCACTGAAGCATCCTCTGTGGTGGCCTTAACTAACCCGATGTACTTTGAAAACATAATTTGGGTTATATTCTCTTAGTATCTTATATTTGATACTAAGTGATAGAAATTTGGAATTTGCTTACTCAAATTTTAGAGCTGAGCAGGATCATAAATTTTATTTCTCCAGGATCCTCGATGTGAGTGATCCACGCTCACTCAGCTGGTGAGTGGCAATGGGGCAGGGGGGGAACACTGCACCTGCTGAATCCCAGCCCAGTGCTGTCTGCACTACACAACCTCCTCCTGCACTGTGCTGCCAGCTAGCTAATCTAAAAAACTCATCTGTAGCATAGATTTCATGAGCAACACTTCCCCCTTCCTTTCCAGCTACCTAATGCATTTCCATAGGGGACACTTTTGGAGCCAGAGGCTAATGAGTATCAGCAGTGATTACAGGCACTTCAGGCCTCAGCAGCCCAGCTACACGGAAAGCCCTCTGGGAAAACAGGGCTCATTTTCACTGAGATACATTCATCATGGGGGTCATTGGTCAGGCCCCACCAAAACTTAAGGAAAATCTTGAAAAACACAGCTACTCATAGAATGAAGTAGATAGAAAGCAGGGCCTTTGAGAAGAAAGCTAGGATTACCTGGCCTGACAGAAGAAGAACTTAGAAATGAAAGTTACTTTTACAATTGCCTTCTGGTTAAGGGCATTTATAATACAGAGAAAAGTAACTTGTCTTTCACACTTAGGAAACATGAAGAGAAATTGGGCTGAAATTGCAGCCTGATAAATGGATGGCCTCACTGGAAGGCAGTGTGACCAATTAGGTGGCCTCAGGAGGCTTTCTGTAGTCCTAAAATAAGGGATGCACCTGAGCTGCAAGGATGTGGGATGCCATCTTATTAGATGTGTGAGAAGAAAGGTGCACGCCTCCGATGGCCAAGCCGGGCGCTTGGCTGAAGGCACAGGTGCACACCGCGTAGGGACTTGAGTTTCTCCACAATCACATTATCCCAGAGTTGATTTTATTTGCTTTATAACTGCTAAGAAATTTTGAGGAATCACCTACCACAGACAAGCTTCTATCATGTGGGCAATAAAGCGTCTTCTGTCATTGACAAAGGGATCAAATTTCATCCAGTCTCAAAGTGAGTCTCCAATTTTGAACCATAATATGGTTAAAACTGCTCTCTGCAAACAGTTTTGTGTTTTTTTTTCGCCTGGTTTCCTTACCAGCACAATGCGGTAAGATCCTTAGTTCTCTTCCATGGGATACTCTGGTTGTACTATGAAAAGCACAAAGTCAATCTTCATTGCTACCAAAATCTGAAGGTTAAGTTTCCAGGCAAGAAAAGAGCTGTCCTGAAGCCATGACCGGTCAATATTGTTGCCAGAAGTAATTTATCAGAGTAGAAGCACTGGATACTTCAGTTGAAGCCTTCTTTTTTTCTCACTCCTGATAATCTTACAGTCACTTCATTTATATTTTTAATTCACTGGATGAACAATGCAGTGGAAGAGAATTTATGATCTTCAGACAATGAAATGTCTTTTTCATCACCATCATTGTTCATTTTTTTTGTGCACCAATTCTATTAACATTTTCTCAAGTCCTTTTAAAAACTTAGAATGCTTCTGAAACTAACAGTGTGGTTGGAATACATATAAATCTCCAATAGCCTTTTTCCTATTGAGATATAAACTCTCTTTGCAAGGTAGGAGGTTCTTTCATTATGAATTCCAAATGCGCAGTGGCCATTAGTTAGTACTATGTCATCATCACTTTGATCTTAAAATGAAAGTTATTTCTTCAACTCCTAATAGTAGACCAGCAAGTTTCATTTGGGAGGAAAGTAAGTTTCCCTTTTCATCAAAGCCCCTTGCGTGTGGGAGGGGGGAGGCAGGCAAATATTTAGACTCAGCAAGTCTTGTATTTAAAATATTCTTTTTTTACTGAAAATTCGAAGTTCGCAAATCTGATTCATGTAGAGTGAATTATATTTGCAGCAGGAAGAAGAAAGAGAAAGGGATTGACAGTGGAGGAGATTCCACTTAAGAGATGATCCTAAGTCCAAAAGAGGTAAATTCATGCTTCTCAACTTTTTATACAGTGGTTGTTTTTCACTGAATATCTACTATATTTGGAAACAAATGCAATGCTCTCATTTATCATAGTCTCCAAAATCTACGTGAGTTTCATGACCCTAAAACTAGTGTTTAACTAAAATGTTCCATCATACCCAATAAAAGCTATGCCTAGGCAAATATCCTTTTGTATTTTCAGACCGTTTTAGGAATCTTTCAAAACCCTACTTTTTCATCCCTGCAGCTAAATCTCCACCGTTCTCCTCTCCCCTACCTTTGCCTGTCAAACTCCCAGTTTTCGTCCAGCAGGGCAGAAAAGAGGCAGGGGGAGTGGTCAAAGGAGCACTAGTGGTACATTTTGCATCATTTCATAGCAATACGCCTCCTCCTTATTCTTCTTGTACACCTCTGTCACCTGTCTTGTATATCTCTGATCTGCTCTCTATGGTTCATCAGGTACAAGAAACTTCACTGTTCCCCAAGCCTTAGCAACCAGAAAGAGAAGGAACCTGATGGTGGCTTAGAGGGAGGGGTAAAGTGTCTTATGATTTATGATGCCTCCATATATACCAATTAGAGTGAGCCTTTCTTTTATAAGGTGAGTATTATGAACTGCATTTCACAAATAAGGAAATTACGATCAAGACTTCAAGTCACTGACCTGAGCATCATAAAGGAAAACAAAGGACTCAAAGGAAAACATCATAAAGGACTCAAAATACATCCCCTTGGCCACACGTCCCATGCTCCCCATGACTTCATGCCTATCCACAGTAGAACGAGATCAGGTGGGCTGCAAGATAAGTCACGTGTGGACAATCTTTGCAAGTATGATGCAGTCAACTTTTGTTGCCAATTATTCAAAATGTTTCTTAAATATAAAAACTAGCAAATTTTAATAACTGGAAGTATATAAAGGAATAAATATACGTAGTTTTTTTTTCTAAAGAATGGAGAAGCAAACTACCCTCTGGACTTCTACCACATGCCTCTCTCAATCTTGCCTCTTCTATTCAGCTGCTTTCAAAGAGGAAACATTCATTTTCTGAGCTCCTACTAGGTTGCCTGCATTATGATGTATCCTTTGTGACAGTCACAAGGTACTGATCAAAGGCATGTGCTTTGAAGCTAGACAAACTTGGTCCCTAGCCTGACTATGCCACTTGGCCATGTGACCTTAAGCTAGTTAATTTACCTTTACAGGCCTCAGTCTCTCCATCTATTAAAATAGAATTAAAGAAACAACTAAGATCATTGCAAGGTTTAGATAAAATAACACATGTAAACCCCTCAGCACAATATCTGATGTGTAGTTAATATTACCCATTATCATTAGTATGATAGAATAGAAATAAATGAAACAGGCTTAAATAATGTTATACAGGCAGATTCTGGAAAGGGAACAGAACAGAGAGAGACATAGATTTTTCTTCTTCTGCTATCTCCTGAACAATTCCCAAACATTATAACTTTCTCACCCTAAGACTTAGCAAAATCCTGACTGATTTAAAGCCCAGTATTTTTCCCTAAAGAATGGAAATCTCAAGGCATGAAAGTATGTCTGCAGAAATGGTAAGCATATGGGGTAAAAAAACCAAAGCAAAAAAAAGTAGAACAGCTTAGGACTCCAGTTTGATGTAGTCTTGCAATTCACAGCCTTGTCAGTCTGTTTTATAACACCGTTGCTCAAATTTGTGACAAAGCCCCAGCCCCAGAATCCTAGAATGAAGAAATTTGGCATGGAGTAGACTCATTTACATTTTTTTTCTTTAGAACATTTTCATTTAGAAGTTTCTTTAGCTGACATTCTGGGTGTAGTCACCCCTGATGACACATGGAGAGACAAAAATATCAATACTAAATGGTGCCGCAGTCAAATCAGGTGCAAGATGATGCTCCCCAACTCCCACATCATGGGATCATCTAACACATTCACTAACAGAGAGGTAAAGCAAGCCAACTGGCTTAGCAGGCATAATATTTTTCTTTATTTATCAAATATTTCTCATGGGCCAGGTGTTTCCATTTCAAGTAGATGACAAATACCAACTCATTAAGCCCCCATAACTGGCAAACTTGCAGGTGTCAAGGTGATCAATTAGAACAAGAAACTGAACTGAAAATGGCAATCGAGCTCACTTACTGCAACAGTGCAAGCAAAAAGCCAAAGGGAGGCAATCCTGCCCAGCCTGGGCAAGGGGCAGAAATCATGCAACATGAGCAGGTGAAAGCATCTCACTGCCAAGGAGACTGGAACACAAGGCTCCCGCTGTCTTTTTATAGACCCAGGGACAGGGGAGGAAGAGGGAGTGGAAAAATACTGAGTCAAAGTGTAGGCAAGTCCTCAGCCAAAGCCAGCAGCAAGGACATCTCAGCAGAGGCACCTGAGAAGGGCCTCTGTTGAAGCCCCTGGTAAGGAGACCTGCAAATGGAGGTGCCTGGACTGGGAAAGCAGTTATTAATATGAGCATGGCCAGCCCCAGGGGAACCTGGGACCTTGACTGCAACTCCCTCCAGAAAACCTCAATGCATCACCTGTGCCCCAGGTCTGGGGTGGGGAGGACAGGGAAGCCCAGTGACCGCCAGTGGGCGGGCCTGCAAGATCACACGGCATGTTGACCTGGCCCAGGGTCTTCAGAGGCTTTTATTATTTCTCACTTAATAGATGGGGAAACTGAGACACAATGAGATTATATAATTGACCTAGGGTCACAGAGAACAGTGAATGATTAGGCTTGGGTTTAGAAAGAAGGCAGACCCCAGAAGCTATACTTTTAAGCCCTGTGCTAGATTTGGGGGTGCGGTGGGTGCTGGATTTTCATCTGTGACCACAAGCCTGTTGGGTAATGGGGCTTTCAGATACTAACTGTGACTCGGGTCCCTACAGGCCCACCTGGCTGTTGACTCTGGAAGAGTTCATGTCCCCTTCTCCAGGGTGAGGCTTAATTCCCACACACTGGCTTTCAGCTCTCCTGCCCGAATACCGATAAGTTTACATACCTAACATTTGCCAAAGCGTGAATTCTACTGAAAGTGGGTGGTTGTAATTCTTACTAGGCTTGTGATTTATGATCTTAAATTGTAGACTCAAGGATGGGGGGGTGAGCAGAGAGCATCAGATTTAGAACATATGGCTTCCTTTTAAACCAATTTAAATTGGTCTTTCATGTAATTTTTCATTTCTCAAATCTCATTTTCACATTCAAATTGTACAGCCAAATTCCCACTTTAAACCAGATTATAAGTGGACTGACAAGATATGACAATTTGGTTGTTTTTGTAAAAGACATTTGTTATAAGGGAAACTGATATGTTCATGTAATGTCTTCTTCCTTCTGCCCTTGAAGTAACATGCCTGAATTCTGCTCAATAATTAGGAAGTGATGAGATGCTACTCCACACTGGAAAATCATGTCTGCTCCTCGGCCAGTGAATAGCACTGAGTAGGTAATCAATTCATTATTGCTAAATACCTGGTTCCACAGATTCAAAGATGAATAAAATCCTATCCTGCCTTCTTGGTTTATGATCTAGTAAGAGACAGTCAGGCAAATCAACAGCTAAAGTGAAATATCGTCGAGTTTGGGAATAACATAAATGCCTGTCAGGAATAACATAAAGAAGAGAAGCCCTTAGAAAGAAGCAACTTCAGTTCATATTTTTCTTTCTTAAATTTTATTAGAATTTTTAAATTGGAAAAAATTGGAAAAGGCCAAATAATGCACTGATGTATTAATAAAGACATAATAACTTCCCTTGTCCCCTACTTTTAATCTCAGCATCCTGAGATAGCAGAAATAAAAAATTAATGTTTTCTTCTGTATACTTCCATATATAGGGCTTACTTTTTCCTAACCATAAAAGGGAGAGAGGCTATACATACCACTTTACAATGTCACAAAATGCCATGGCTCTCGCTCCAGACCAGTGACATGGATGCCACTCTTAAAAATACTACATGATGCTGCATTTAGCGTATGTATCATAATGTATCCAATGATTCAGAATGGATGGACGTTAAGGTTACAGCCCTGGTTTTTGTTTGTGTGTTTTTTACTTTAAAATAGCCCCATAGTGCTGTCCTTGCCTGGGAATGCTTTGTTTTAATCAGCTCTTGTACTGTGGGTTCCTTTCTTCTGCTTACTTTGCTCTTTTCTTTTTCTAGTTTCTTGTGACATAAGCTTAGATCACATGTTTGAGAACTTTTTTAGGATGTAATATTAGTTTTCCATGTTATGAACGTCATACAAATCTTGATAATGGCATTCTATTAATGTTGATTTTTTTTTCATTTTCATTTTCATTCAGTTCAAAATGTTTTTTAATCTCTCTCATGAGTTCTCTTTAACCAGGTTATTTAGAAGTGTGTTGTTGTTTTCTGAATATTTGGTGATGTTTCTGATTTTTTCTTTTATTGATTTCTACTTTAATTCACTTTTTGTCACAGAACACATTTTATGATTTCAATCCTTTCAAATTTATTTAAAACTTGTTTTTATATATGATCTTCTGCTGGAACTTTTCTCTCTGTAGAATACATCTCCAAAATGTGATCGCTATGTCAAAGTATGTGTTCATTTTTATCTTTAATAGACATTGCCTACTTATTTTCCATAAAAATATAACAATTTATATTGCCATTTTCCCAAATTTTGTAAGATGTTATCAAACTATTTTTCCCATATGTTTGCTAAAAAAAAAAGTAGTTTATTTTCTTTCTTTGCATCTCACAGACAACTAGTGAGGTTGAAGAATAAGTCCCTTGCCAATTTACTTCCCTTCTTTTATGAGCTGCTTATTCACATTATGTGCCAACTGTTTTTTTTTTTGTAAACATATAAATTTTCAAGAATTTCCTTATCAAGTCTTTTGAATTTTCTACTATTTCTTAATGGAAATGATGCATTTTCACCCTTAATATTTCTTTTATGGAGTGGGTACAAAATAATACCATGCACTATGTATTGAATGTGTATAATGTATAACAGGTAATGCATTTTTTCTAATCCTCAAAATAACCTGAAAGGAGCATATTCAATTCATTCCTTATTATATATTCATATATGTGTATGTACAAGCATAAAACTCAGTATGTAGCTGGTACCAGTATAATTCAGTACTAGAATTATAGCTTCCAAATTACAGTGGAGACAACCGCATCAGTTGACGTGGGTGTCACTGTTTACACCCGAATGAATTGCAGAGCTGCAGTTGAACTCACTCTGTCCACATCCACAACCCACGTCCTTATCACTAGAGCGTGCAGCCTTCTCTCCAATGAAGAGTTCAGAATGTCCATGGCCGTGCTTTGTTGCTGTTGTTCCTCTAATTATAAGCTAAAGGGAAATAACAAGTCACTTAAATATGAAGTTTGAAGTTATCTCACCACAGGAGACTTGGAATTGAGAAATAATGGCATGGGATTTCAAACATTCAATGCCAAATTCTCCTCTCACCACCATTCAAAGACCACGCCTAATCTGTCCAGCCCTGGCGGACACATCCTTCCTCTGTGGAGCCAAATCTCCCTTTCGTGCTGATAGTTCTCTTAGCCTACTAGCTACCCTGCGGAGAAGAAGTCCAAGGAGCTGTCTGTGCAAGCTGAAGGTGCAAGAGCTGCACTGATTCATGGGACATTTATCAAAGTCTTCACCACAGTCCGTGATGGGTGCCCCCTCAGATGAGCCACGGGAGCCAGAGAGTTGAGGAATACCATGGGCATGTCGGCAATAAGCAACCTTTCAAGATACTTTGCATGCACTCACCATTATTTTAAATTCTAGGAACGAAGAATGAGTAAGAGAGATGCTTTTCCCATCATGCTTTTTATCTCCACTGAAGCGATTTGTTGCCATTTCAGAAGGCGAGGCATTGGGAATGCGCGGGACCACTGCTCCGGCCCCTCCGCTGTGTGACCGCGGCCGGCCTGGGCGCAGGCTGGCAATCCCCGCGGCGTAGGCAGCGGACCTGCAGGCGGCCCCCGGCGTGGGTCTGTTCGGAGACTGCATCCCGGCTAAGAGTTTTACCTCTTCCCTCATGTGGTTGCCTAGCAGGAGGGATATTTGATAGTTTTGATTTTAAAAATCTGGCAACCCCATCATCCAGAGCAAACGTAAATAATAGTGCTTGACCCTGTTGCTACCTGTTGAGGGATAGAAACCAGACTGTGATGGCTTGATTGTAATGCCGTGGCAGGCATTGTCCTAGGCTCTGGGACCTAGAAGTGTCCCTTCTCTCATGTGGCTTATATTCTAAGAGAGAAATGAACGTGTCCACTTAAAAAAGATAGCCCCCAGCTCTGTCATTTACAAGCTGTGTAACTAAGTTCTGTAGGTTCTCATTTTTCTCAATGGGGGACTGATGATACCTAGGGTTGTCATAAGGTAAAAAGAGGTAACATAGGAAAAGGGTTTTAATTCAGGGCCTGGAACACACGAAGTCCTCAATAAATGGGATTTTTCCTCTTCCCCCTCCCCCCTCCCCATTCTTTCAGAGACAATGAGAAAGAGGAAGAAGAGGATGCCATTTCTGCACACCCACATTTTCAGCGACCTTTTGCACACCATGTTAAAACTGAGTTTTCTGTACCCTCAGTGAGGTGTCCAGAGTCGGATCCCATGTCCTGGTATACATCTGATAGATTCTAACCCCGTCCCCCAGATTACCTGTGCTCAAACACACTGGATTTTCCTTATTTCACTTAAGGCTCCATTAACATGAAATGAGTCAGACACTTACTCCCAGGCTCAGCTTGTTCAGTCCGAAGTAACTGCCCTATGAATATACAGTGAGCTCCATAAGAGAAGGAGTTGACATCTGGAGTGATTTGTGGGGATTTAAGAGGTTATGAAGATCAGCGGGGTTGTAGACTGTTGCAGATACATAAAAAATTGTATATACTGCAAGGCAAGATGCTAACGGACAAATCAGCTCAAAAACATTGACTCTGACATTTCTACTGCCTGAGGAAGATAAATGTCCAAAGGATCCAATATGAAGATGTGATTATTTAAAATACTATTCGGTTGCCTGTGTGTTTGAAGGGGTGGGGAGCGTGGAAGGTTGTCTAGAGAGCAGTGAACTGGATTTGCACATCTGTAGTGCCAAGATCCCCAATCTCTGTGTCTTGTTCCTAACTTGATGAATGGCACTGAAAATGCCATGTACGTCTTCTCCGTTCTTGTTTTCTCATCTGTAAAATCAGGCCAGACTATCTTAAGGATCCTCATTGCCTTAAATTGCTGTGTTAATCTCTGCCGTATAGTTATTTTTTAATGAAAAACCAATCAGAATAGTAAGTAAAATTTCTCATTCTTCTTCATCTATGAAGTGGGGAGAAGAAGACCTCCATTGCAGGGCTACTGTGAAAGTTAAATTACATATTATATAATTAGATCACTTATCACAATGTCTTGGATGTAGTCAGTTACCAATAAATGTTGTTCTTATGGTTTTGGTACCATGAAATCATAGAGTATCATCCTAACAATATCAAGTAAGCAAATAAGCAAATTAAAAATGAACTATCTTTTTAATCTTCTGCCCAGATTACTTTGGGATGTATTGTGGCATCCCACCAAACTGTACAAACCAACTAGATCTCATTTCCTATTTAAAGTTCCAGGTAATTATGGTGATTGAATAAGCTGACCATACAAGTTAGATTAGATAATGTCCTACCAAAACTATAAATTTTTCACCAAATAAACATCTCTTCTTTTGGTCTCACACAGAACTTTCACTTTTAAAATACAGTCAATGTCATCCTTTCTCTTTAGTCTGCTTTACATTAGTTCTACTCAGCTCAGCTTCATTCATGTCTCTAATTGAAGTCTGATCACTTTTTCTGTGTTTTTAATAGTTGCTGTATGAGGGAATGCTGACTTTCATAGCTGCAGAACTCTAGCTCTGCATCCCAGGTGTCACAGATACGCGAAGTTGAGGGGAACAGCCAGGTTATACAAAAAGAGCTGAGCATCTCAAAAATTAGAAATAATAGTTAAACAACTCCGAAATAGATGTGATGGCTGTAAGAGTTTACAGTCTAGGAACCTTTACAATAAGCCTTCCCCTGATAACCTATGTGCTCAAATTCAATTCTCAGAGTTTGCACATTATGGTTAATCCTTATTAGTGAGGCGTAATAATATTTGTGTTTTTGGTTCTGGCTTATTTCATTCTACATACTGTCCTCAAGTTTCATTCGCCTGGTTTGTATGCCTCATGACTTCATTCCCTCTTGGATCTGCTTGAATTCCTGCTTTCATTCTTCAGTCGATGTACCCTTAGATCACCACCATCCAACACAGACTGTGGACACTGCTACAAACACAGTGTGCAAATATCCATCTGTGTCCCCGCTTTCAGGTCCTCCAAGTCTACACCTAACTACCGGGTTGTGGGATCATATGGCAACCCCACCCCCAGCCTCCTGTGGAGCTACCACACTGCCCTCCAGAGCGGCTGCCCCACTCTACTTCCCTACCAACAATAAATAGGGAAAAAGGTGGAAATATTACATTTCACCACCTGGGGAAGACCTGATATTCTTGCAATCATTGGGGACTGCCAATTTAATGGGTCAGACCCTTGATCTTGTGGTTTGCTCTTATGAAAATTATTCCTGCAAAGGAAAAGCTAAGCTTACTTATGATAATGCCTAAGAGACACCCCTAGAGAACCTCTTTTGTTGCTCAGATGTGGCCTCTCTCTCTGAGTCAACTCTGCAGGTGAACTCACTGCCCTCTTCACCATGTGGGACATGCCTCCCAGGGGTGTATATCTCCCTGGCAATGTGGGACAAGACTCCAAGGGGCAAGCCTCGCCCTGGCATTGTGGGATGAAGAAAGTTTTCCTGACAAAAAGAGGAAAGATAAATGAAACAAAATAAAGTTTCAGGGGCTGAGAGATTTCAAAGAGCCAGAGATCATTCTGGAGTTTATTTTTATGTAGGATATAGACATCCCCTTTCAGTTTTTGGTGTACTGAAGAAGTTAGAGGGAGATACCTAAAACTGTTGAACTGTAATCCAATAGCCTTGATTCTTGAAAATGACTTAATAAATATAGAGCTTTTAAGGCATGTGATTGTGAAAACCTTGTGACTGACTCTCCCTTTATTCAGTGTATGGACAGATGAGTAGGAAAAAAAAGACAAAAATAAATAATAGTGGGTAAGGGGTTATAACATGTTTTGGGTATTCTTTATCGCTTTATTTTTACTTCTATTCTCTTTTTTTTGGAGTGATGCAAATGTTCAAAAATCAATTGTGATGGTGAATGCACTGCTACATAATGATACTGTGAATCACTGATTGTACAATTTGGATGATTATTTGATATATGAATACATAATATGTCTCAATAAAATTGCACTTACAAAATGAACTATCTTTAAAATAAACCATCTTAGGGGGATAAGACAGTAGGAAAAAGTAAAAAGAGCATTGGTTTCTGGTTGGGAGGATTGTGTGCATTTTGGTCCCCTCCTTCCATTTAAGAGGCAGCTTAGGGGTCAGGTTTGACTCATGGCTCTTTTTAGCTTTGACTCCTAGAAGATAATAAAACTTACTTCATTATTATGAAATTGTTTCCTGTTTGTGAAGCACAAAGGAAGCACTATTTCAGTATTAGTTAGATGAAATATTTTCCAAATCTGCAATAATGATCGGATGTGCTCTATAATGGAAAACATGGACATTCCTCCATAAAATAAGAACTATTACCCTTAATTTATATTGACTTTTTAAAATATAAATGTCTGTTCTAAGCATGTTATGCAAATTGACAAATTCTCAAAAACGTTCCTATGAAATGGGTACTGGAGGTGAGACACACTCAGAGGGGAGGCATCCTCTATGTAGTCTTCCAACTAACTGAGGCACAGGTGCAAATCTGCCCATCTCTATGTACCCCCTTTTTCTCCCAGCCTCTGCAGAAAGCAATCCTTGAATCTCATTTGTGCAGATCATTGCCTGATCTGTCCAGGTTGAACTGGGACAAAACTGGACTGGTCTCCTCTTCTCATTCTTTTCTCTTGGTGGAACCTCGTTAGGAATCCACTGGGATCCTTTTGCTTGCCCTATTGTCAAAACTCTCGTTTCAGGTTTTCATGAAGCAGAAAGAGTGAAAGGCGGATGGCCAAGAAACATGATTTGAATTGTGGCTGTATATTAAATGCATGTAACTTTGGATAAGTTATTTGACATCTTGGATTTCCAAATTCATCTGTAAAATTCAATCCATTCCAAGCTTCAGAACATTTTTGTCCATGATAGATGTGTATATATGAGGAAGAGAAAGGCAAAGAATGGGAAGGAGGAAGGAAAGGAGCAAGAGAAAGAGGGAGAGAGAGAAACTAACAGGTACCTAGGAAGACACTGAATGCATGTTTGTTGGCCAGGAAACTTCAAAGAAGACAACTCTTGAAATCCCAAATATACTCTACATTGTTGTGCTGGCCTTGAAATGCCAAAGGCTCTCCTGAACTTCAACCTCTCCTCCTCTGGTAGATCACAGGCAGACACAGGGAAATGTAAGTCTGCGGATGACAGTATCTCACGCAGGGTGGAGCATGAGATGGATCCTGGAGAGATCAATCTTGTGGGTGGGCTGTCCCAAAGCACATGTGCCAACTTATAACATGGAAGACCGAGAACAATACGCCCCCACAGGAAGTGTGGGGACAGCTTGAGGATAGGGACACAAGGTGAAGAACTGGGAACATCTAGACTCCCTGCAGAGCACTCAGCATCTTGGTTCTTTTTCCTTGGACTTTGGGGAAAGTTATAGAAAGAACAAATCTAAAGTGTTTGTGTGTGTGTGTGTGTGTGTGTGCATAGCATAATGACTAAAAGTATATGTCTGCCCTGGAGTCAGACTGAATTTGAATCCCATTCCTGCCATTTAATTGCTTTGTGACTTTGGGCATGTTACTTTGTCTCCCTTTGCCTTGGTTTCCATCTACATAAAATGAGAATATTAATCATTCCTAATTCACGGGGGGGTTGTTGGAATTAAATTATTTAATACATGTAAAAGCACTTAAAACATAGCATATACTCAATGAAATACAGCTATCCTGGTTATTAATTCAGTCAACTCTCATTATTCCCAGTAGGTATGCTCTCTAAAGTTGCCACAAACACTGAGTTAGCAAATACTGAAGCGTTGCTTCTAGGGTAAATACAGTGTTTGGTTCCAGTGAGCCTCTGATCACAACATTTGGTCAATCAATTAATACATAACCTTATTTTATGTGTGATTCTGTTTAAAGACACCTATTTACCATATATTGTTGATTCATTATCCTCGAACTCACGGCCAGCAGCCCTATACCTCCGACCTGAACAAAGCTTATCTAACTCACATATTTTCATACTGCACAGCACAGCCTTCTTACACCTAGGAATACTGGACAGCACTTCAGCACATCACTTGGGGTCATTGTAAACATCAAAATCACCAAAAAGCAAAAAATGTGAAAGATGCGGCACAAAATATACCACAGAGAAGATGCTTGTTTACACTATATAGGAGAGTAGAAATAAGACCACACATCACCTTGTCTGACCTCAGCTGAAAGTGTACATCAGCCAACTCAAATTTTTGACCATGAATGTGCCATGAGTATTAATTTTGTGGTTACAGATGCTAGCGAGTAGGTGAATCCACACATATGAATCTGGGATAATGAGAGTTAACTGTATATAATCAACTATTAGTCATCATCATTATTATTAATTTTTTTTGGTTTCCTCAATCCTTTAGAGGGTGTCTGTGCTGGAGTGGTGGAGAGAAAGAGATGGGCTCTATTGACGAGGCTCATGGAACATTCCCACCCTAGGCACAAAGACATTTACCAAGACAGCAGAATGGTATGGAAGGGGCCTGCGTAGTGAATTCCAGGCCATAACTCCATGGGGAGTGAGTGGTCTCCACAGAAAAGGGCTAACAGAAGAAGGGGCAGGTAACTCTCAGGGACAGTTGGTCAGTAAGGAAAGAAACAAGCCCCACTTGCTCTGATAGGGACAGGGAAAAAAAGCTTTTATTTGGATAATAATTTTATATGCTGAAGACTTCTAAAACTCAAGGTTAGAATTTCTGATGCCATGAATCAAAAGTTTGACCGTGCTCCAAGAACAACGACCGGTTTCACCATTTCATCCCTTTGCCCTTAATGACAACATCCCTTTTCAGCCTTGAAGCAGTTAGAGTCATCGCCCAAATGTCCCTCAAGATTGAGAGATAGTGATCAAATGAGAGGGAGGAATTGTAACTGAGAAATCAGGATTTAAGGCATGATTTTGATTACTAAACTATTATATAGGTATTCCTTTTTGCTTTGGGGCATATTGGAGTAGACAGAGGGAAATACCTGAAATCTCTAAATTATAATCCAGTTGTGTTGATCTCTGATAGTGGTTGTATAGCCCTAACTTCTGTCCCTGCAAGTGTAAAAAACTTATGACTAACCTTCCTTTGTACCCAGTTATCCAGTTTTTCAACTTTAGAGTCTTGTAATCACTAAAGACAGTCCTAACCCACCCTAAGTCCAAATTAACCTTGATAACCAAGACCGGATCTACCCAAAATGGGCTCACCTGGCAGGCACAGTAGCTTAGACTTTAACCTACAACTCACTGATACCTCATTCCGCCATTTTCTTACACACATTCTCTGATTAAGCATATAATCAATCTGCACATGCTCAATAATCAGATCATCTCTAATTACATCATCTGGAGCCACTGGGCTCATTATCTTAAACCCTGCCTGTCTTTTTCTCTAGTAAAACTATAAGAATTGCTACAGGTCAGTGAGGCCAATTTTGGGCTGATAGGTCATCTACTGTCCTACTACATGCTTAGTAATAAGCTCTTTCTCTCTTTGGAAAAAAAAAAAAACAGTTGGATAATGCAATGATTCTCATCGGGCTTAGTTCCCAGTAATTTTCACCTTGATAAAAACCTGCAGTTGAAATTTTCAGTATCTGCATATTTACAACTAGCAGGGAGTAAGAAGAGAAAAAGAGAAGCCATCCATAGGGTGAGATTTGATTTCACATTTTCTTATTATCCAGAATATTGAAAAATTGAGAGTCTTCAGCCAAAGGACTTTCAAGAAATGCTTACAATGTTTCTTTTCTGCTTATACAGAAATTGCCCATCTTGACACTACTTAAAGCAATATTAGTGTTTTTAGAAAAATGCTATCTGAATAGCATGTATATAATTTGGCCTACCACTTTTAAAATTACTCCAACTTATAGTTCAGGACCTGTTAAATTTATGGCACAACTTTTTAAAGGAATGAATAAAAAGGTTCAGTGGAAAACTATAGATTTATTTTTACCGTAAGCATTTTTAAGCCTGAGAGGGAAAAGGAATGCATTTGTTATTTTGACCTTTTACAGATTTGTTTACCTTGCAGGTTACATTAGTAATTCTTCAACATCTACTAAAATTGCTAGTAGTTATGTGTGTGAAGAAACCATTTCTCATCAATTTCTTTTTTCTGATCCTTTGAAAGAGTCATTCTAATTTTCTGGGTCAAAACAATAGTGTCAATTGAAGTAACTATTTTCAATGTCCACAAGTAAATATCCACTCAGTAGAATAAGAATAGGAGCTGCCTTTTATTGAACATTGCTGGATGAGTTGCATCCATTATTTATAAATTCACAACCCTGCAATGCAGATATTATTATCCCCATTTTACAAAAAAGAAAATTGAAGATCAGAACATCTAAGATGCTTGACTGATACCATACTTTTTGCAAGAGACAGCTTGAATTTAAAAACCTAGTTGCCATTCTTTCCAACTCTCTATAAGTTTACAAGCCATTTTACAATCAAAGGAAATAGAGAGCCATGCAGAAAACTATGATTGATACGTAACTTTCCAATGAAAACTCGATCACGCTTTATAGTAGTTTTTTTAGTTAGAGGGAGACATCAGACTACAGCATAAATAATTTGGGCTTTGAAATCTGGACCTGGTTTCAAAACCAGCTCTCCCACTTAGCAGGTACAAGGCTTTAGGGAAGTTATGTAATATCTATGATACCGTCTCATAAAGTTGGGGAGATTAAATAAGATAAAGCTTATAAGTACTGAACACATTTCCTAGCATCTGGTATGGGCTTCATGAGTGATATATCCCTTTGGTCTATTAGTTTTAAAAATGCATATTACACTGCCTGAAAAAAATAAATAATATTCCAAATTAGTTGGCCCATGGCTTTCTAATGCCACAATTACTGTGTGTCCTTTGTTTTATCACTTAGCAGCGGAGACATAAACCACCCTCGTATAGAGGATTGGCAGGATTTGTAAGAGGAACTGCTGCCCCTGATGGCTGTGAGAAGAAGCAATTCTTTTTGTGACAAGAAAAATAAAGGCTGTTTTCCTTCCTTGGATGCACAAGGTTTCTATTAAGTGAAAGCAGATTGAATTCGGGTCTGAAAAGATTTGGCACAGGGTCTAATAAGAAGTGAAATGGAATTGAGACTCAACATGATTTATCACAGTAATTTTCATAAATACCAAAATGGAAAACTTTTTGGGTGTCAGAATGAAAAGGTGAATTGACTGGTCAAAGAACTTGAAACACTCATGTTTGTAGCTCCCAAGTTCAGGCGAACACCCATGAACGTAATGGGATGAGGCAGTGGTTGTTTTGAATGGAGGACAAAGCTGTTCTTCTAAAAGGTTGTGAAGGACTGTGTTAGCTGGGTTCGGGAAGAAGTGTCTTAACCCAAGGAGCTCATGAGAGCGCAAGCCTGGCAAGGCTGAAGCCATAAGTAGCTGAAACCAAAGTGCTGTCTGTAGGAAGAGCTCTCCCGAGAGAAGTCACGGGTCTCGCCAATATGGAAAAAACCATGGAAAAGCCTTTCTCAGCAACACTTTTTTTTCCCCCACTACAACTTTGGCCAACTTGCAATGTTCTTCCGAATGGAGTTTTTAATCTTCTCAGTCCATACCTTTGTCACAGTTATATTTTGAATTGACACCATTCTCATGGCATCCCACTGGGGTAGGTTTTCAGTCCTGGCTTACCATAAGAAAGTCGATGTCACCAGGAAGGGGAATCTATCTGTATTCAAACCCAGACATTTGTGTATTTACACAAGGTCTGGGAAGCAGCAGAGACAGGGTTGCTCCAGCCGGAGGGTCTGTCATGAATGTAAGTCCCTTCCAGTGTACGGAGGACTTTCCTCCAAGCCAGGAAGACGGAGACCATTGCGCTGGGTGCTCATGATGTGTTGAGTTCTCTGCAAAGTGTCTCATTTAACCCTCACCACTGCCTGCAAAACAATCACCAGCCATACTTTTCTCTCGAGAAAACCAAGGTTCAGAGAAGGTCAGAAACCTGTTCAAACCACACAGATAATAAATGCTGAATTCTGAACTAGTCCCCATTTCTTTTGACTCTAAGCTGAAAATATTTCTACTACTAAAGGAAGATAAGGTTGGAAGGACAAACTGGAGTGAGAATATACAGCATATTGATTTGTCCAGCTGAAGAATTTAGACTTTTTATTTGGTGGGAAGAGAGCAATTACTCCAGCCTATTAGGGAGGAAAAGTCACGATGAGCCGACTTCATCCTCCATCTCCAAACTTGGAGTCCATCATTCTTCTCTGCTCATCTCATCTCCCTCCCTCCATGAATCTGTCATTTCATTCATTCATTCTTCTCAGCCCATGAAGGAGACTTTACTATCAGCTCCATTTTATAGATTGGGAAACAGAGGCTCAGAGAGGCAAAGGAATTTGGCCAAGACTAGAGCCAGGCAGGATAAGGACCAGAGCTCAAGTGTCCGACCCCACTCAGTCATCATGCATATAGCCACATGTCCAGGGACAGAAGTACATGCAGTATATGTGCTCCAGTAGATAAGGTCGTGTGATATTCCAGCTACCTACACAGTATTAGCATGAAAAAGGAGGCTTGGAAACATCTTTCTTAAACATTTCAGGGGCAGAATAGACAAAATGCCATAATGACCTCTAACATGAAGAAAACAGCAAAAACTAAGGAATATAAATGACTGCTGCAAAACCCACACTGATGTCCTGGGATGTTAAAGATTATTAACTCCTGCACAAGTGTCTTAAAAGGAGTGACGCTGTATTGATGCTGACTCGTCATCATTTTTCTCACCTAACATTATTGCTGCACAGAATATCAAAGTTTAGGAACAAAGAAAATAATTCTAGAATTCTCTAAAGAAAAAGAGAGTACATTTCAAAGAGAAGTGGATTTTTTCCCAGTTGTTTTTGTTTCATCATGGTACAGTAACTTGATAAAAATTTCCCTTGTGGATATGAGGAATTGTTGTTTTGACCCTCTGTACCCAAGTGTTTATTCTGACAGTTCTCAATTTAGTAAAGCATTATTGTCATAATTGATCCTAGAGAATCATTCACCTGCTAGTGATTCAATACTGCATGGGTTATGGTATCAAGAGGGATACTGACTGTCAACTTTATTTACAGTAACTGATGATTTTTTAATTGTTCTCTGTTCCTAAAATAACTAAGCTGCGATGAACATAGCACTGGATGAAGAAAAGTCTTATACATCTGAGGGGAGAGGACTTCCTTTTGTGTGTACTTGAGGGGAAAGAGGACACCCCTAACAAGCTCATAGAATTGTTCTAAAACTGGCCAAACCCTAAACAGCCCCTGGAAGCCAAATGAAGTGCTGTCATCTATAAGTGCCCCCTGCCTTTCTTTGGTGACATGGCTTTCTCTCCTTCCATCTCCATCCTGACTCACCTGTGCCACCTTTCACAATGGGTGCTTTTTCCCTAGTGTCTGGGACATAGTTCACACTCAACAAATGTAGCCTTAATTATTGAATTTGTCTATGCGTCTGTTTCCACCACTACACTGTAAGCTCATTTGGTGGAAGGACCACATGTCTTGATCAACCTTGATCCCTAGGGCCCCACTTCCTGGCTGGGCCTTCACTCATGTTCAGTTGGATCTAGTCTGCTTGTGTTAAATCCTAACTCCACTATTTACTAGCTCTGGAAATTTGGGCAAATGATTCACCTCTCAATGCTTCAGTTTCCTCATCTGTAAAGTGGGATGATAACAGAATACTTATCTCTTAAGGTAGCTCTGAGGATTAAATAAGTTTCTAAAGGTAAAGTGCTTAAAAGAGGCAAATAGTAAGAATATATATCATCATAATTCCTACTTGTGCTGTAACAAACAACACCAAGTCTCAACGACTCAACGAAATTCTACAATGCAAATGGCCCATGTCCTGTGGGTATGCTCCAGGTAATAACTCAGGGGTCTTTAACACAGGGAGTGCAAGGCTGCCATGCAAGGAGATAGAGCAGGATTATATGCAAAAGGTGTTCTAAGGGGCCAGGCCTGGTAAAAGTGAACCTCATTTCCTCCCAGAATCAGTCCTGGAACCCACCGAGATGTAAGGGGACTGACCCACCCAGCGTTTAGTGTGGGCCAGAAGCAAAATGAGCCAGCAGAGCACTATCTCTACAACTGTACACAATTTAATACATTTTAACTATTACTTATAAAATTCAAAGCTCTAAAAACATAGAAATAGGTTTTCATAGCTGGGTACTTCAGCTGTGATTACTTAAATGTCACTGTTTTAACGTTAAGTTCTGTTGGATTCCGCACGTCCCTCTGTACTTAATGCTACCAGCCCACCTGGGACCTTCCCCCAGGGGTCCCAAAAGCCTACAGAAGCAGAGCTGGTGGCGAAGTGAGCCACGGAGACTGGATGGATAGGGACAGCGGGCCCCGGGGATGGTCGGCAGCAGGGTCACCCTCCCAAGCTTGCCTGGGTTTCTGATTTTTCAAGAAGAGTCAGCAGTCAGGATGTTATGTGAAATCTCCCAAACTCAAAATGTGAGCAACTACTTAAAATGTTTTTACAACACTAGGTGAGTAGAACATTCATCTGCCCCATCCCCCCATCAAATCAGCCTTTTCAAAGAGATTTTATGACTATATAGTAAGGAAATATATTAATGACAGTTGACAGTGATAAAAAGCCACTCTGCAGAGTGGGACAGCAGGACCATGAGATGCATAAAAAAGGCAGAGAAAATGTGGGTGGAACCCTGTTTTACACACAGACCCCCTTGCCACACAGGCCTATGGCCCTGGCCGCTCTATACCCCCCAGAACCTTGAGCATGTCTTCCTAAGCCCAGGACGCAGCCCCTTCGCATGGAGGCGAAGCACATGGAGCCTGGAGCCAGACCATCGAGGTTTGAAGCCTGACTCCTATGACTTAACCAGCTGTTAATCTAGTTTCCCCATTTGCAAACTGAGACTACCAGGAATGCCACTCTCAAAGGATTTCTGAGTGGATCCAATGAACTAATCTTTGTAAAATATTTAGAACATGCCTCACATGTAGCAAGTATTAATGAATGTTAGTCATTACTTTTATTATTATTATTTACTTGGGCCACTGGGCTGAATTTGACATGTGGGCCTCCTGGTTATAACCTCTGCTTTAAACCTTGGCAACTCAGATTCACATCAGAAAGCACTTAGCATCCAACAAGATGAAACACTAGATAATAGGCCTGGATTCCTAGGAAATTCCTTGCACCCTCCTGCTTTGCTTTGCACACCCCAACTCCTGACTCTCTACTCCATTCCTGCTTCTACCCAACTCTCAACCTTTAGGTCTACATCTCCGGTCTTCAACTCCATTCTTGCTTTTTACATTGACGATGATGTCTTTACTTCAGTTGCCCCTAGGTGAGGCCTACCACTTGCCCTGTATCTCTGACTTCCTCTGATCACTTTTGCTAATCGCTGGCCTGGCCAAGCTGAAACTCCCAGAAGAAAGGAGTCTTGGAGAGATTAAACAGTTCATCCAAGGTCACACAGCCAATGAGGCAAGGAGCTGGGGTCTGACCCACGTCTTGAACGCCACAGCAAGGGACCCCAAACTTTAAGTCAGACTGCAGTAAACTATTTTGCTGGAGCAGAACGTTGAATCTCAGGCAATTTTGAAGCTAGCTCATGAGAACAAACCATTTAGCTAGGAAGTCAGCCTAGCCCAGAAGTCGTATCTCAATGACCCCTGCTGTTCTTGGCTTTTATTGAATTCCTATGAGGTGCTGAAAGCTCTGTCTCTTTATGACAAATGGCCATACAGTGAAAGATCAAATTTTAGCAAATTTTAAAAATGCAGTTGGGGGGGGGCACAGTGGCTCAGCAGGCAGGAATGCTTGCCTGTGATGCCAGAGGACCCAGGTTCGATTCCCGGTGCCTGCCCATGTAAAAAAAAAATATGCAGTTGGCTATCAGAAAGACATGTGCATAGTAAGTTGGTGAATCTCAACAAAATTAAGAGGGTATTCATGAAAATCTGGGACATTTTTCTCAGCAAAAACCATGGGTCTTCTCCTAGGATCACAGAATGATGGCCTACTAGCTAAACATGACATAGGGGTTGGGGACCTGAGCAGCACATTGTTAAGAAAGAAGCCTGCATTTGAATGCTGATAAATGGGATATGCCCGCTTCTTTATGCTGCAGTTCCCAGCCCTCTATTGGAATTGTGGCTTTCTGGCCAATGATATAGAATAAATGAGTTTAAAGAGTGACTTTAAATGTATTCAAAGAATACATTTCATATTCTCCCATCAATGTGCCTTACTGATGCTGCCCCATTGCTTAAACAACACATGATAGCCATCTGAAATATTTTAACAAAATGCTTCTTTTTCATGAATCTATTGATTGCAGAAAGGCATGACCCTAGAAGAATTAGTTGTCTGACGATCAATGAAGCATCTTGTTGGTTCAGATTTAGGCTTGTCTCATGGAATATGCCCAGTATTTGCTGTTCACAATATTAAGAACTTCTACATACATTCCATTCAACCCCATTGTACAGTGTGGGAAGCTTTGGTTCAAAGAGGGTTTGTAACTTGCCCAGTATCACGTCCCTAGGAAATGGTAGCATAGGGTTCTGATTTAAATCCAGTGCATTCCTACGATTTCATGCTGCCCCCCCACCCCCGATGTAATTCAGCCTTTGAAACTATATATTTTTAAATATGCACCTTAGAAAGGCATCCATCCATTAAAAATTCCTTTGTTTCTCTCCTGGTGTTTGTCATGATGCTGAAATGGTGAGCATTAGTTGTTTGAAATATTCAGTAACAATTCCTTGGATAGTAGTTCTAATTTTAGCTTCCCATAGCCCCTGTTTCTTCAGGCAATGAATAATTTGCATGGCAAGTTTACTTTTGAGCAAAACATTAGAGTTGAAATCAAGGACATACAGAATAATTGCATAGGAAAACTTGGTGTCAGAACTGCATTAAAACTTGCTAAAAATTCATTATTGATGTTACACTATTGGTTATATATTTAATCTTTTTTTAGTTTGAATGTCTATTAATTCTGATTCAATAAAATAACTATTTACATTTTCATAATAGTAATGGTAAGACAGTGACTTTTTAAATAAATATCTTTATTTAAGAAAACAAATAATACACTTAGAATCACCAAAAATGGATATCTTAGTTAGCTTAACCATAGGCTTTTTAAAATAAAGTATACAAATAATCATTGTAAAACCTGTGTTATTACAAATATCAATTTGTGTTGTTACAAGTATCAAGTGGCTATAATAATGACCTATATCACTAAACATTTTCCTGGTTTCAGGAAAATATAAAGATACAAATCTTTTTACAATTAACATATGAAAATCTTAACCTCCTGAAATGGATATCTTAGTTTATCCAAGGCATATTTAAATAAAATATATAAATTTAATCATTGTGAAGCCTATTTATACAATATGTTTCATAAACAATTTAAAATTAAAGCAAGGAAGGAAAAAAATCCACAGATATACTATCAGGGTTTCTTAGATTTTAAATATTAAACACTATCTTAAATACCATTTGATTAACTGTTAACTATCAAAACTGTGTGTTCTCAAATTATCAAGTAGAAAGTTATTACAAATATTCAATTTTTCTATAGTAGTGAGCTATGTTACTAAATATTTTCAAATTTTTTATTTCAGCAATTTGTTTTATCTAATATTACTATAGCTTCCTATGTTTTTCTTTTTACTGTTTTTTGTTGTTGTAAAATATAACATATATATATATATATAAAGCAATAATTTTCAAAGCACACTTCACCAAGCAACTACAAAACAGGTCTCAGAGTTTGTCATGGGCTACCATTCCCCTATCTCAGCTTTTTCCTTCTAGCTGCTCCAGAACACTGGAGGCTTTATCAGAGTCATAATACAGAAATCCTACAGTATCTGTCCTTTGGTATCTGACTTATTTTACTCAGCATTTTGTCCTCAGGGTTCATCCACATTGTCATGTGTTTCAGGACATCATGTGTAACTGCAGCAAAATATTCCATTTTATGTATAGACTACATTTTGTTTACCTATTCTTCTGTCAATGGGCACCTGAATTGTTTACATCTCTTGGCAATTGTGAATAGTGCCTAGGAACATTGGTGTATGAATGTCTGTTTGTGTCACTGCCCTCAACTCCTCTGGATATATACCAAGTATTGGTATTGTTGGGTCATAGGGCAACTCAACATTTACTTTTCTGAGGAATCACTAAATTGGCTTCCATAGCAGCTGAACCATTATACACTCCCACCAGCAATGAATGAGTGTTTCAATTTCTCCATATCTTCTCCAACATTTATAGCTTCCTATTTGTTTAAAACACCCATTCTTATGAGTGAGGCGATATCTCATTTTCATCTTAATTTGCATCTCCTTATAGTCAATGAAGATAAAGCTGGCTATAAAGCCACAGTAGTCAAAACAGCATGATAATGGCACAAAGATAGAAGGATGGACCAATGGAATAGAATTGAGATCACAAAATTTATGGGCATTTGATCTTCAATAAGGTCCCTAAATCCTCTGAACTGTGACAAAATGGTCTTTTCAATAAATGGTCATGGAAGAACTGAATATCAGAAGCCAAAAGAAGGAAAGAGGACCCTTATCTTACACCCTATACAAAAATTAATTCAAAATGGATTAAGGACCTAAATTTAAAAGCCAGTACCATAAAACTTCTAGAAGAAAATGCAGGGAAACATCTTCAAGATCTAGTAATAGGAGGTAGCATCTTAAACTTTATACCTTAAGAACAAGCAGTGAAAGAAAAAACAGACAATTGGGAACTCTTTAAGATCAAGAGCTTCTGTGCCTTAAAAAAACTTAGTTAAGAAGTTGAAGAGGCAGCCAACTCAAGGGGAGAAAATATTTGGAAACCACATGTCAGATAAAGGCGTGATATCCTGTGTACATAAAGAAATTTTACAGCTCAACAACGAAAGAACAAACAACCCAATTATAAAATGAGCAAAAGATATGAATAGGCACTTTTCTGAAAAGCAAATACAGATGACAGTGACTTTTTAAAACTGTATTTTTATTATTGGCAATAGCCTTTGCCACTCCTAGATCATTTTCCTTCCAGGGTCTTTAAAGATATTTTTTAAAAAGGGGGACTCAGGATGCAGGTTTTAATCTCATGTCATCAGACTAGTCCATTCACTATCCTATTTGGGGTAGTGGAGTCATCTACTAAGCCTTAAACTTTATACTTTATACTAAGCCTTAATCTGCTTTCCCTTATTTTTTGAAGACCTTAGCCCTTATCTCACTTTACTCCTTCCGACACTATTTTTATCACATTCTTGGTGAACACTGTAGACCAGGTATTGGCCAGATAGTAAATATTTTAGGCATTGTGGTCCAAGAGACAAAGTTGAGACTATTATGTAGGTACATATATAACAAAGTAGAAAACTCCTCTCTGCCCCATATACCCACCCCATTTGCCTGTAGGACTATCATGATCAGTTCTACCCTCTGTCCCAGATCCTGGAGCACTCTTTCCTCTTACAGAGCCCAACCATCTCAATTTGAGCAGTAGGCTAGAGGTGAGGTGACACTGAATGCTGACTCCTGGACTAAGATTCCACACCTGGGTGCTTGGCAGTTGCCAACAGCAGAGGCCCCAGCAGGTAGGTAGTAATCAGCAAGTGGTGAGGTACAGCCAGCCACCAGCCAAAGAGGCTGACTCTGTGAGCAAAGGGATGCACATAGAGGAAAGGGACACACTAGATAGGTTTCTAAGGGTCATGGAGCTATCCAGCTCTAGTATGCCGACAGTCCTACCAAAACAAGTGGTGGGTATATCGGGCCAGATTGGGCTGTAATTTGTGGACCCCTGATGTAGATAATCATTCCAATACTTCTGCCTCTCAACCTCTTAATCTCTTCTTCCAATGATATCGTTCTTACCCTACCTCAAGTACACACTTCCATGGTTACACCTTGGCATTACAAAAAAACTCCCTCCCCTTAAAAACAATTTCAAGAACTTTCTTTCTTATACCACTGCCTATCTTCCCAGCACATCCCCTTTGTTCCTCCAACTCCAACAATTCTTCAGCCCTACCAAGCTGGACAATATATTGATCCTACCTCCTTTGTAGTCTTTCACTCCATGAAGATGCTCCTTACCTGGCTTAAAATCCACAAATCAGTACCATTACTCTTTGCATACAACTCTAACTCTTGCTATTTTCTAACTTCATCATCACTCCGGGCAAAACTCCAGCCTGGCTAAATACACTTCTTGGCTCACTCCATAATGGCACTCAACTTGCTGAGAAGGACTGAGGGACAACC